>WURS02456027.1:0-31306 GCA_011762765.2 Rhinocypha anisoptera | reverse complement strand
CCCCACCCAAAGGGTTGCTTTTATTTCCGCAGGGGAAGGAAGCTCACCCTCGAGGCCACCCATATCCCACTGCCACGAAGGCGTTCATCGGAGCCAGCAGCCTATCGGAACAAGACGGTATAGCTGCGAAATGCCCGTGCCTAGAGAGACACCTGAGGAAGGCGAGCAGCAGCCCAACCATGGGCCAAAGTGGACGCTTTACCGAAAGGTAAGGCCGGAGGCCGACGTTGTCTCCGAAGATGAGGAGGAGGAAGACTCCACGGACTCCGTGTCATCCGAAGACGACAGCGAGAGCAGCGGGGTGTCCTCCGACGGGGAGGAGTATAGTGAGGACGAGGGGTCTTCTTCGACCGAGGGGTCTTCTTCGACCGAGGGATCTTCTTCGACCGAGGGGTCTTCTTCGACCGACCGGTCTTCCGGAGACTCCAGTGACTCCGAATCCTCGAATTCGGATGAGAACAGCGGGTCCGAGACTTCGGTAGGAGGAACGTCGTCCTCGGAGAGAGAGGTCTCGAACTCGGAGTGTAAAGATACCTCATCGGATGAGCTTAACAGGTGAGGGAAGTCCCCGTTGCACAAGGTCCCCCGTCATGTCATTTCGATGAAAGCGGCTCTTCTCGCCAAATGGGAATGTTTCCGAGAAGTTCAAAATCCGCTAGTTTTTTTTTTAATCACTAGCACTTGTTGGGATGGAGAATCACTAAATGAATCACTTTTTGCTTTCTTAAAATGAATCTTTTACTTCCAGTACAGATAGTATACCAATAAACAGTGACTTCAGTGATTCAGATTCAGACTGGACAACATACAGTACTTCAAGTACTTATGAGGAATCGGAAGAAAGTTATCACTCCAATAGCTCAGAAAATGAGTTTTCAGATGAGTCGGTGTGCAAAAGCAGTTTTGAGGAATGGTAAGTGACATGTGGAGTTCATGTATTGAATGAATATACGACTCGTACTTTAACTTTAAAATTACTTCGTGAATTACAAAATAATTTTCTAAAAACCTATCCTACGGCTCAATGTCCCAAAGGTGCTTATCCCACTTTGACTATAACATATTACCTTAAGTATAAAATATATAATTTTTGCTTGTAAGTGATGGCTGCTTATTTAATGCAAAAGATTGAATTCGTTCATTACTTCAGGAACTTTTATTTAATCCATTTATTTTTTAATTATAAGTATTTATTTAAATTAGTATGAGATCTTAATAACAAATATCACCTTATTTCTTAAGAGCAAAAATGTTGAATCCAAAGGAAATGTAAGTGATATTCTTATTTTTATAAATATTATCATAATTTGTAGTCTTACACAATTATGAATCTTTTGTTGAAAAAGAGGTTAGTCTCATGTTAAAGCAACCCTTAAAGCACCATACAAAATACAGGTTGAAATTACCAAGAAATTTTGAATAAAGTATTAATTTTAAAAATAAACTAGTATATGGAAATATATCAAAATGTAGATAAAGTACACACACAATGATATGTAAAAAGGTGAATAGATGCAGTAATTAAGAAGTCATGATGAGAGGTACTATTGACATTTTTGGAAAACCTTTCCAATTACACTAACTGCAATGCTTGTACTCAAAGGGTTAAAAGAACATTACTCATTTTATCCTGAATAGGTACTTATTTACACAATTACCGAAGTTTATCAATGTGTGCTTGAGAAACTATTCTTAAACTGATACTCAAGATAATTCCATATATGTATTACCAACAGCGCATTTCCACAAAAACATTAAGCATTCTCTGTACCTAAGTACTGTAGCTGATAAATATAGTAGGTAGTTTCTTTCACTATTTCCCAAGAAAGATGATTTTAATGAGATAATTAATAATAACCCAAATGAGGGCACTACATACGTTATGTTCTACATATGATGTATGGAGATACTTTGGTATTAATGGATGGTGACAAAATTTTTCAATATTGGAAGTCTTTTATCTCAATATGACTTCAGCAGTTACCTAAAGAAAATGTTATGAAATGAGTGACCATTTAGGACCATGTAAACATTTTTTCCTAAGAGTCATTTTTCTGGTTATTCATATTGAATTTGTAAGAGTGAAAGATTCTGATGGTCAACTTTGTTTGATTCATTAGAAAACAAGGTGAGATACAAGATGAGGTAGGGTTGTGATTTTTATACAAGTACTTGGCAAAACCTAATTTTCCACATTAAAAAATACAATCATCTATGCCTTCTGTTTATATTGGTCTAAAGCAAGATCCAATGAAAGAAAATTTTCTTAGAACAAAGACTGTCAATTTCCACAGTTGGGTGTTTGATTCTGAGAAACAAAAACATCAATTTTTCCAGTTTCCATTGTGTGCTACATGTCATTTACTTATATCTTAAAATCATCCTGTGATACAGAATTGTATGAATGTCTTATTTCAATATAGGCTAATTAGATATTTTACTAGAAAATAATTAATTTTCAATGTTTTAATTTTCTGGTGCACCTAGTCAAATTAAAAATTTTCATTGGTAATATCCATTCAATATATTCTATTAATAATAAATCAAATTATTGTTATACATATGATTCACATATTTTATTGGACTATTTTATTATAGATTTTATTTTTTAGATCAAACTATTTCAAACTATCTACCTGTCATGGTTCAAGTGAGGAACTGCTAAGTGTGAAGTGAGCATTATCCCGCAGTGAAATGTGACCAGAAATCACTTTTACAGCAGGAGGAACATCTCTGGACCCACAAGGGCATTCAACCTGGTGCAATTGGGGCTGTCTCTCTTCATAATAAATATATTTTGTGCTTATGTACAAGATTTTGGGTTACATGATTTAATTCCTAAAAAGTAATTGGGAAAATAACATTGCTAGTTGTTGGTGAGTGAAATATTGTATGCATTTATTTTCCTGTAATGATTAATTTATAATGTATAATACCAATAATTATTGTAGCTATATATATATATGAAAATATATTAACATCCACTCTTAATAGTATTGTAGACTATGTATTGTTTTCAAATTTTAATGAATGTTGTATTATCAAGAATAAATATTTTATCAAAATTTTCAAAAAATACTACTAATTAATTGACTTAAAAACTACAATTAGCTGGCTTAAGCGAGCCCTTCACATTTGAAGCTGGAATCCACTGGTTCTGAAATATATAATTTTTCCAAGCCTCAACAAGAGCATAAATGACCTGGTTATGCTAATTTCTATAATGCATTTTTACAACCTCAAGAAATATTTTTTTACACTGTTATGACACTATTATACTTAAAATTCTACTTTATGACATTTTATGTAACTAATTTGGGCAGTCAGTCGTCAAGTAAAAGATTCACATATTTACTTGCTAACTGTGATGACTGTTACCCAAAAGAGATATTTAATGCTATTTGATTAGAAGTTTGTCTTCCCATGTAATTAGGCATTAAATCATTTGGTCTGAGGGGAATTAAAAATGTTTTCCGTAATTCTCTCTGCAATGTGATGTAATATTGTTAATCATAACTACAATTGCTACTTATAGCTTAGATCCTCTGAGGAAGTTAACACAAAGTAGTATTAAAAGTAACCCTCAAAAAAATGTACAGGACCAAGGATTTTATCCTAAAGTGTACAATGTCATATCACAAAGGCAACAGGTATAAGGATAATTATATTTTGACTTAGTAATTTGAAATTATTTACAAAGATCACTTTTAAACTAAAAGAGTCTGCAATTATTTAATTCAATTTGATTTATATATTCAATTTAATTTTTGGGCCTCCACTTAAGGGGGATCTTGGCTGGACCACTCACATCTGTCTAGCTGACAAAACCCCCACAGGTATTTTCTTGATAAGAAAGCACATGATGATTCATGATCACCTTGACAATGGTTTACTATACTACTACTGTATTTCATATGGTATTGTATTCTGGAGTAATTCAAGGGCTGCCTCTTATGTTTTTTCCCTGCAAAAAAAAGGTCAGTCAACTTTGGAGTGTGTACTAGGTCTCTATATTCTAGCAGGTCAATTTTTCAGAATCTTGAAATCTCCCTTGTATATATAATTTGCAGTGTTCTGTTTTTGTGAAAAAAAATCCCTGTTCCCCATTAATGGTACCTTTCATAGGTACACGACATGTGGCAGAGAGAATTAAAACCTAACCTGTTCCAAGCAGGGTCATCATCATTCTGCCTCTCCAAACTAAAATAACTTCCACAGTCAAAAATATTTCTTCTCCCACTATATTTAAAGTAAAATTATGTAAACTATTAAAAATAAGTGTTTACTACAGTATTAATGAGTTTTTCAATGATAGTCAGTTTTTTTGTTATTAACATCTCCATGCCTTTTATTTGAATGTATTTGTATATACTGATTTTCTTTTGTCTATCTACTTATTTTGTTATTGCAATTGTTAATTACTAGTTGTACATAATTTTGACCAACCTGAACAATAAATTAGTATTAGAACATATACTATATCTATAATCATATATATGTAACAGGCAGTTATCAAACTTCCCAATTACTTTAGTTTGATCGTAATATTTGTTTTATTAGTAGTCACATTATCCTTATTTACATGTAGCAAGAGTGAATAGAACTATCAGAACATTGTACCATTTTTTTCTCACGGAATAGCACCTGTATGGTGAGAAAGTTGTAAAATTTTCTAGTTTGATGAGAGGGGTTCTTTGTTTTCATTAAATTTCATATTTTAAAGTGCACATGTAGCATGCAAAACCACGTTTTAATTATAACACTTAAAATCATTTATTTCTTTTAAATTACACTATATTCTCTAGAACCTTAGTAAAGGTTGGTTCTTTGATTTATTTCCTGTAATTTTTGACTTATCTAAATTGTGTATCAAATCCTGCTGAACTGCATGTACCAGGGTGACAACACTGCTCAGCTGAAACTCAACAAGCAGTATGCCACTTGTAACAGCTGACAAGGTTCCTACCCTCACAGCTATCATTCCTATATCAAATGCCTGTGCCTTCTTCGTGAGTATTGTGGCATTGTATCTGTCATAAACACCTGTAATGCATGATTGAACACATGTTGAAATATGTGAAAGTAAAATAATAATAATAATGTGAACTGCTAAGAGTCCAGGCAGTAATTCTTAGTATTTAATTATGCAGTAGAGTATGGAATTACTTTAAATTTAATTAAAGACTGACATTATAAAGATACTTCAAGATTTTGCTGAAGATTCATTAAGTTCCGTTGTTTTGTTTCATAAAAACAAATTAATACTTCTGCCAGGAACAATAAGCCTTATGTTAAATTGCTGCATTAAATTTACATTTCGTACTTATATTCAGGTAAATATGGCACTGTGTTGATAAAAGGAAAACACCAGGTTAGGTATTCAAAAGAATTATTTATTAATAGCATTATCAAGATTTTGATGTTGGATTGAGTCTGATGTTGATATTAATGTCAAAACCAAGTCAAGTTAATAAAAACATTCTCCAGTTGATTTACTAAGTGTTTTCCTATCATCATGCTGAGCAAATTCCACAGTTACACCTGAGATGACAAATATTCTTGGGTAGTTCAATCCTTCACGCATTTCTGAGGAAAAAGTGTATAGTACAACCATAGTCTTCTAAGTTTGGGAACCCTGGATCTTTTTGTTATGGTTAACATTTTCCATCTGAAATATTGAAACTAAATCTCAGTATACTTTGAATTTCATTTTCCAAGGCTTACAGAAGGGCAGGGTTTCAAAATTATTTTTAATTGCTCCATCTAAAAGAAAAAAGTTGTATAATTTTCAGCTAAGTGACATGAAATATGGTGTTAAAGTTAGTCTTATAAGATGTCATTTAACAGCTAATGCCGACCGAATTAGCCTGGTGGGTAGCGTGCTTGCAGACTAACCCAAAGGTTGTGAGTTCAAGTCCCACACAGGGCATGGGTGTTGTTTGTCCAGATGGGTATTTTCTATTATTTGAAGAGGTGTGAAATGACCATAGCCGCCGAAGAACCCTATAAACAAAAATACTATTAACACAACTAATGATTTTTCTTTTGATCGATAGACAGAGGGATACTAAATGTAAAGTGGGTGTGGAGTAAATGCTTCACACAACCTTTGGATTATTAATTATAGAGACTAAACTATTACATTGTTTTGTTATATGTTCATATACTGATATTCCATAAATTAGTGCAAAAAAAATTTCAATGCTATGATTTATGATGACTCATGAGCAGTTACATGGCACGAGAAAGATTTGAAGAGTAACAAAGGTGCAAATTTATGAATATGACTTCATGTTGGCAAACAATATTACAATAACAAGTCTCTTTATGATCAAAATATACCTCATTTCAATTATTTCAGTTGACTAACTGCACTTGTCCAACCAAGATACATATATTAGCACTTTTACTGCCATCAGGCTAACCAATTGGTCCTTGGGATATGTTTTTAAATAATTTTTTTCCTAAATTGTATAGGAAAGAAAAAAGGTCAATAAAATATTTCACTAGTCTTATCACTGTGTAAAGTGTAAATAAAAAAGGATTAAATTTATAGGTGAAACTTAAAATTCATTTAAAAAGCCTGGCATTTTTTTGCACACACTAGGTAATGGAGGCAGGCACTAAGAGTTAGAATTGATGAATCAGTAACGCTAACCGAAAGTTGTCGCAGACATGAATCCCCTTCCCTGAGCAGTCTAAGTATAGTGAGGCATCATATTTTTCATCTTTCTATCGACAGGTGAAATTAACCCTTTGCATTCCTTTGTCGTCTCACTTGACAAGTGAAATATCCAGTTCTACTCCAATGTCGAGTCCGACTCGACATTTTTCTTATTCTTTTTTAGCTTCTATTTCACATCTAGCTCAACAGATGGTCCACTCCAGAACAGCGGTGTCACCTACCACATTGTTAATGCACTTTTTGGGGGAAATACTTCATTTCAGGTCAATTTGTGTACATTCGTTACTTCTTTTTTGTGACAGTTTCTCTTGTTGTGAATCCCTTAAATGGAGTTGTGGAGGCCGGGCCAGCATTCATTGAAGGAGTGCAAAGGGTAAAAAAAGCGTGTATTTATAAATCAATAAGATCACTGGATAGAAAACAATTACATATTTTAAACTAAGTTATTAATGTATTATCTTTATTTTTTACAATAAGTACAACTTCAATGTTCGACACTTTAACTACATTCCAACTTTATATTTTGTAGATAGTGATGCATGGCTATCAGTCTCTAGTAAAAAAATACAGTTTAGAGGATGTTTTTTTTTCTCAAAACAGATTATGGGCACCACTAAGCATCAATAAATTCCCTTGCAAAAATTGCTCTTCTCTTTGAAAATATAACCAAAATATCACACAAACTTGTGGCATCATCACACTGTGGCTCCCACTTTGGAAAAACAATTTTAAGTAAAACAAGGATTATGACAGACACACATGAGTAACAAAAATAACAGTAAATATTTCACTTCTCATTAACAACAAACTTAATTTTGCAGATAGGCTATTGTAAATTCCCTGAACATTGCTATTTACATGAAAAATTAATATGGTCTGTTTGTGCAACAAAATCCTTTTGATTTCTGGAACTAAACACACGCATTTTTGGTGTCTGACTTCACTTTCTTCTTTACAAACCCAAGCATTAACTTATGCTGTGACGGTGAAAATATTCTATATATTCATTGTAGGGAATTGATGTTCATTGGGCTTTTGCCATAAAAGAGGCATTCTGCATTATATGCTTGCAATTACAATGAAACCTAAAAATACAACTATAATAAACATGCAAAATATTTATATTTACATTTCTTACAAAGAAATTATTTCAATTATCATGAGAAAAAAACAATTTTAAGAGATGTTTTAAATTAATTATATATATCACATTACTTACTGAAAATATTTGGTTGAACAGCCTAGTTATCCAGCTCTTAAATCCAATTGAAAGAAACTGCAAAAGTTGAAATAATAGCTTCACTGCTCATAAATATCAAAATGTTGAAAAACTAAACCATTTGCACATAGATAAATGTGGACTTCTGAATTGGCAACTAGGAATGAGCTAAAATAAATGTACGAAACCAATAATTAAGCATTAACAGTTTTCTAAAAGCAGATGTAAAAATGGAAATCATTGACTTTTAAAATAAACAAAATATCCTCAAAATGTAATTAATGAACTGCACAGCCTTTAGTGACTATAACTGCTTTAAGTGAAAATTTAGGACACAAGTAAATACCAACTTTAAAAAATCACATCTTTCTTGTCGAAATTATGCCAATCGCAAACATACAGAGTACAATTCTGACCTTCACAAAAGAAAGAGATTATTCATAATTTCTTAAACTGTAAACATACTACAAAGATAAAAATGGGAGTAGAGCAAGAGGAAGACAGCTCATCCTGAAATAATATTTCCACAAAAACAATTGAAGATGATGTGGTTTCATGTGTAACTATGGGCGTTGTAATCAATAACAAATAATATAGACATTATATAGTTGAAAAAGTAACCTCTGGTCTTTTCATGGCTCTTTAGATGCTTCATATTTTAGTTTGTTTGTATGAGGTTTATTTCAAGAAAATAACTTGGGAATAAGTTTTTGTATCATTGAAATTAGAAAAAGTGTGTTGGTGAAAATGTTTACATCATTCCTACAGCCATCCAAAATAATTTTTATTGTTATGAATCAACATTTGTGGAAATCCATTCAATTAGAAGTCTGAGAACCTATATCTTGAAGCTATTATGGGTTTATGAGGACCACAAATGGCCAATCACTCTGGATATTCTCATTTGCTTTTTGCTCTATGCTATATCTAGTGATGAATTCATGAGATGAATGTCCAAAAATATCCAATTTTTCAAGGTAGGTTTTCATATGCGAGGATCCACAATGTTTTGACTTTCTGGGGGCAAAGTAGAATTACATAGTATCTTTGCAGTATCAGTACAATGAAGCAAAACAACGCCAAGCCTATTCAGTAGCATTATCATCTTTAAGCCTTTGGAAAGCTTTTCACTGCTTCACACTTTATGAATGGACTCATTAAGTACATACTAAATTATGAAAAAATCACTGAAATAATAAAATTCTATGAACTAAAGTTCTCAACATTAGTTGAGTTGCTGGAATGTAATATTCCTACTTCAAAGGCAGTTACAAAAAAATATAAACAACTGAAAAATCAACATAACACTATTTTTATTGCTACTCAGCAATAAACAAACTTAGTATTAGTTCACCACTATAGGCACTGAATACAAGTACATGTTCGGCAAGAATGTTATGTTCTATCAGAAACTAGTACATGAATGTAACATGAAAGTCATTTAACTTAGTCACTGAATATTGATTGTAATTTGCAAATACCAAAGACGCATCTTATTTTCACACTATTTTGAATAAACATAACTATATCTCACATTATTTCTCAGCTGTTCACAATAAAATTATGACATTTAAAATAAAATTCAATTCTGTTAAAATAAATAGCATATATAAATTTTGCCACAATGTATAACATGAAGAGATAACCATTATGGCGAATATGAGAATACAAAGAGATTTTAGAAAGCTTGGTATCAATAATAGCAATATTAATAGTACTATATTAAATAAAGAAATAACATTGGTTCTCAAATAACAAAATAATAATAGCACCAAAATAAAAACAATTATCTGTCAATTAATGTAAAAATGCAAGAATTCATATTTGGAATGTTTCACTATATAATTTTAAGTGGTACTAAGGTAAAAAAAAGTAGCCAATTTTTTTGTATGAGGACCTAATTAAATAGCTTTGGAATGTTCAGAACTGTTTGAAGTTTGAGAGAACCTATACCTTGAAGCCAATTTCCAAAAATACTGGATTGTCTAAATGCTGAATGCATAATCAGACAAAGTATGCTTTATAAAAGTTATAATAAACTTTATAAAGAAGTGAAAAAGGAGGAGGGTGCAGAGTCTTCAATGAATATTCTTGAGGATAAGCAAGTGAAGTTGGAACAGAAGTTGAACACTAAAACACTGGAGATAAAATGGCTTCAACGAAGAAGAAGTGGCATTCTTGAAAGAACAGCTTACACAAGCACAGGAAGAAGCTGCTCTTTACAACTCTCAAATGAATGAAAAAAAAACTATATACACTTCTAAATCTAAAGAAAGCATACATTTCAGTTAACAAAACCGAGGCTAAAAGATTCCAGTTTTGTTGAGTAGTAGGCATTACAAATTTGATTTTTTGATCACCTTGACATTAGGCATTGGTCTTTAAGACACTAGATAACTTTGAAGTATGCGATTATACACCAGAGGCCAACTAAATACATGACAAAACCAACAGTATTTATTATACATCTTGCAGAGTAACAAACTTAAAGAAAATTTATTTTCATACATTTTTGGACCAATGAAAAACTTAAAATAGTAAATGGCTACACACACTGTGCATGTCATACTGAGAAAATAGGTAAAGTTTCCATAGGTAACAGGTTGACACACATTTGAATAAGGATTTTAGAAAAGGAACATACATACTTTAAAATAACTTTGTGATGATCATTCATGATGACTCTCCCACTCACAGCCAACCAAAAACTTCTACATTAATGCACTATGCATTAGTAAGTTTCTGCAAAAATCAAAATACAATTCTTCAAAACTATAATTAATGTTAGCATTATGAAATATTATGTGATAAAACCACAGAGGTAAAATTTTATAAAAATCATGTCTAATCACCAAGAGTGAATACTAATGGGAAGATATTAATGATTAGAAAGATTTTGACCTTATGAAGCCTATGAGTTTTTTGGTTTTTGTACAAATGCTTATTTTGCACCTCCATTTAAGTAAGACAGTACCTGAAATGATACAATTAAAGCTGCAAGTCTGACATGTTAGCCACTGAAATCGATTACCTGATTGTTACAAACATTTAAAGTTGAATACCAAGCCTTACAAAGATGTGTATTACAACTGGCAATATAAAAGTATCCAAGTTTGAAAATGAAAGAAACCAAACCATCAGATCCCTGCTCAGAAAGATGAACACAACAATGAAAATATTATGAAAACTTAACAGTTCAAGGTAAGGTGAGCAACTTTACCGACGGCTCCACCTTGAGAGACAACCCTGGTAAAACAATAGGCTGCGCGTGGGGGGGGCTACTGTTGGCATGCTTGACGCTCCACCATAGGAAGTTCCGAGTTGGGAGACAACAGGACCAGTTGGAGTGTGAAGGGATGACGAGGAAGGAGCAACAGAAAACATAGAGGGGTTTCCAGGTTTCCTTCCAGAAGTAGTGGCATCCTCAGGAAGGACAGGGAGATCCTGAAACCAAAGAAGAATGAATGATATCTTTATTACACTCATTTGGGTCATTAGTGAATTACTCTTGTGCCCCAACGTGCATCACAATCATAGGTGTGTGACTGAATTCAGAGAATATAATTGACATTATAATCTTGAATAGTCTCCAATTAGTATGATCTAAATAAACATTTTGGCTCAATAGGGTTTTATGCTGCAGGTTCTTTCTGAAAGGTACTAAAAAAAGTAGAATTTACAGTGCTATTTTTTAATTACATAAAAGCTTGTGAACATAGAATTCTTTAAATTAACAGCTGAAAAATAAGGTTCCGAGGAACTTTTTTTTTACCATGGAGAACTTTTGAAATGAAAAACTAATTGCAAACTAAAACCAAAAATGAAATTTTTGGTCTTACTTATAAGACCAAAAACATTAGCAAGCTAGATTCTTTTTTTAATACTTTAATTTTCTCCTTTTATGACAGTATATCATAAAATAATTATAATGCTATTATATCCAAGTGAAAATCACCTCAATGATTGTGGCAGCATCAATAACAAATTAACTTTAAGTACTTGGTGCATTTATCATGAATCTAACAAGGAGAGGCTGTTTAACTTGAGTCATGAGCTGAGATATAAAAATGTTTGCCATGAATCTAGAAATAAATTGAAGATACACAAGTGTCTAAACTTCCCCCCCCAATGCCAGGGTTTGCGAGAAAAAATAGAAATGTGTGTCAAATAGAATGTTATGTGGTTAGGTAAGGAGTAAATACACAATACGATGGCATGCTATCCAAGGTCAGAGATGGCGAGCCTTTTGGCAATTGAGTGGCAAAATTTATGAGATACTGCTTGATTCATGTACCAACCCATCGAGTGAGGTATTGACTTTTTTTCTGTAAGAGATGTATA
Source organism: Rhinocypha anisoptera (assembly GCA_011762765.2). Classification (NCBI taxonomy): domain Eukaryota; kingdom Metazoa; phylum Arthropoda; class Insecta; order Odonata; family Chlorocyphidae; genus Rhinocypha; species Rhinocypha anisoptera. Next base: position 19,061 of record WURS02456027.1, on the reverse strand, counting down.
GGGCATTTTATATTATGAAATATTTTTTTTTAAGTATTCACAATTATTTGTTATGAAGTTTAAATATTTTATTAAAATGTATAAAACAAAAAGATATTGAAATTAATGAAATATAATAGAAGATCTCTACCAGTCATAAATTATACTTTTGTGCCACATAGATTAATATGAGGTTACAATAAAATTATGATTTATATGAATGATAAAGGAAAAACAACAGTACATTATTAAATAATAACAATAATAAACATTAGTTATCAATACAAAATTCAGATAAATTTTAACTCTTTTTTCAATCCTGCTATCTTAGTTCCCTGTGGAATATACCCCTACACCACCATCCCAACTAGGAGTAAAAATGATTGTTCGGTGCCAAAATAATTGCTCTGCATGCCATATATCCGCCACCCACAGCCTAGGTGGTGGGATTTAGCTGTAGTAATCTGAAGTTCAAGTTATTAGATGGTGAATATTTTTCTTTGCGGGACTTTTCAAAAGTTAATTAACTTAAATTTCTACTGCTGGTTTTTGAATAATCACTTATCTTTCACAATCATTACTTCCCCTTTAGTAATGTATGCTACTTATTATTCCTGCGTTGCTGTTTACTCTTTGCTGATTGATTTCGTTTATGAAACCCAATGTAAAAGGGGCATGTTGCTATTTAATAAATAAGTAAATAAAAAAACAAACTTACCTGACATTCTGATATAAAATCTAACAATCTTAAGCACAGCATTCGACTTGAGTTGGTAAGTTTCCTCAAACTGAAATTAGAAGCAATGAACAATCAGAAACAAATTATGTATGCCATTGAAATTCCAAGAAAACCAATACATATTAATATTTTTTAAATGTCACATCAACAACTAATTAGTTTCAGCTCTTTCCCTCCTTACGTAAATCTCAGCAATCTCAATCCATTTTTCTTTCATGAAAATAAGAATAATAGAAAAGCCTTTGAAATTTTGGTTTTATGTATTTATGTATCTGGTGTTGATAGAATTCAATAACAAAATAAAATTTACAATGTATTTTGGAACAGATTATTGATGGGGATGGTGGCCTCTTCACTTTCCTCTCGTGGGACCACCAAAGATAATCTACTAGCTGAGTGAGTACATAATATTCATGTAGCTTATAACAGTATATATTTCCTGGAATTTATTAGGTTAACCAACATAAGGTACTAGAATTATTCTATAAGATTTAATTCCCTGCTCCATAGCACTGTGGAATTTGAAATAGCCTGGAGGAGGGTAGTAGGTATTTATATAGATGCATGCACTTTGAAGTAAATGGCATCAACTTCAACTGAAAAATATTAAAAATAGATTTGAGACCATTTGCATGAGTGAAAGTAATGATGAATCACAAAATATAAATCTTTAAGCAGTCTATAGCATAAATAAGTTAAAAAGAAACCTAACAACACACCAAAAGCTAATTCCACTGAAAATACTGAACAAAAAAATTTGGAGATGTAACAATAAGAGTAATTAACTTATTGTAATAAAATTTCATATTAATTTCAGGTGTCATTTTTTAATCACAAACTAGCAAAGGTTTGCTGATAGCCAATGTTCTAAGAAAAGGGGGAGTAATTTTTCAATCTTACTCCAAAATGACACACTATAAAAATTCTGATATCTCTTTATCCAGCATGGAAAAAATTATCTACACTGATATATTTTGAATGGAATACATTAAACTATTTTTTCAGACATTAAGTCTCAAACTAAGATCCACAAGATTTGGCATGGATGGTAGGTGCCATTAACACTAAACAATATAGTCAGATGAAATATAGTGGAATGATCCATAATCTTAGGAATAAGGAACACTTGCAATTTCACTTTAACAAACTTTTACTTTATTTTGAATAGTTTCGGTGTACTACAACATTTTCCTCCATCACCAGGAAAATGGTGTGGTGCACCAAAATGTTCCTAAGATTGCAACCATTAAGTTTATTTACTTTTTTCCATGTTTCTTAAAGTATTATTTGTTATTCCACCAAAAGAACAGTATAAGGAATTTATAAATGAGATTGGCACTATAAACATTCTCCCTTGGCAATTTTAAGCAACCACAAATTCCTAATATACCATAAAAATGTTAAAATAAGGAGGTCCTTCATTTAATGTTCCCCTACATTTTTAGTATATTGTTTTAAATAGATGAAAAACATTAAATCAGTATTGGAATATCTTCAGGTGACTCTTTTTAAGTCCCAGAGGTGTCTAATTTAACTTCTATTGCATGTTACTTAAGACAATGAAAATAACTAATTCCAGAAAGTCATTCATGCATAAAACCAATATGTAAACAGTAGGCATGTAACCCAATATTTATATAAAAATAATGACAGAACAAAAGAAAAGTTCAACAACCTAGTATAATGGGAGAAGAAAGAGAATGCATTATTGGGAGGAAGACAACTTGGTCCAAATTCCAAATGTATTTAAACATTCTACCTATTATAACTTTACATGAAACTTTGGGTTCTGAAAGCAAGATAAAGGAATTATAAAAATGGTTTAGTACACTGAAACAGGTTGGAATAAAGAAGAAGTTGTTACAGTGGAAATTAAAACTATTTCTTATTCCTAAGGTAAAGGAATCAGTATAAAAACAAGAAAAGAGATAAGAGATCTGAATTTTTAAAAATCTCATTCCTGAAAAAGAATACTCTAATATTGACACAGTCATTATCTTATAAGATATAATGCATTTGTCAACAACACATTGTGGATGACCCAAGCATAAAAACTCTCAATGAAGAGAAATAATTAAAACATTATATTAATAACTAATATTACTAAAAATTAAACAATAATTTTCTTAGTTGACATTACAAATGTCTGACTGAGCAAAAATAAATATAAATATGATTGTAACAGGATGGTACTTTTCGAATATGTATATAGGTGTGAAAATAAGTTTTCCTGATTACCAAAGGCACTGTACCGGACCATCCTCATTGGTTAGGGTAATGATAAGTTTTAAGAAGGCAGCGAATTACATTAGGGAAATTTCAAATTGGCTGGTAATCACTCACCTCTCTTCCTCACAAAGGCCTCCATGGACAATGGCATGGCACACTTCCTCATTCGCTCGTGCATCAAACAGTGGGACACCGAAATTGCAATCCAAAAGGGTCCAATCGTCAAATTCTGACTTTGTCCCACTGCCTCTGGCACCACAATGCACCCCTTGGAATACACCATCCTCGCTCCTTGCACCCCCACCCCTCACAACACCCATGTCCACATTGTCTCTGTCATCTGAGGTCATTGCTGCCTGCAGCTCCACTCCTTCCAGGGCATCCAGTTCTTCTGCTAGTATTGCCGCACACTCCTTGTCGGTAACCCCATTGCGAGGACTACTCCCTTGAGATTTTCGACCTTCTGGTGTCCCCCTTCCTAATGATGACCTTGGACTCTGCTCCGATTCAATGCTTAAACCAACATTACTGTTGAATTTACCAATGTGGTGGCATCTATCAAATAAAATTTTAAAAAATTTCAATTGGTTTTAAGAAATTGATCACTAATACACACATTGCATTCTAAATACATATAATGAAGTGAAGTTAATTACAACATGGCTTTAATAATAATAATGATAATTGGTTTATTGGTCTTGGAGGTGATGTGTAGTACATAACCATCAAAACATTAATCATGTGTGACCTATCAAAAAAAGAAAGAGTTTACAACATTAGAAAATGACATTTGAACACAATTTTAGTTTACAGAAGAGAAGCAAATACATGCCATTAAACATGATTTAGGAATTCACCAAATGAGTAAATAAATTATCAAGATAGTGGTTTTTAAATTATTATTTTAAAGTGGTGAGTTTTTTGTTGCTAAGTTACAAAATTCTTTGCTACTCATATATATTAGCCCATTGCTAAGTAACATTATGGGATTTTTTTGCATAATCATGTTTGTTTCTTGTATGAAAGAATATTCTTTAAGAAGACTGAAGATGGAAGATTGAAATATCCTGCATTCAAAAATAATAAATTTTACATACAATGTCAAAACTTGAATACTCAGAAAATAACTTTAGTGAGTGACTTTTATATGCCAAAGACATTTTCCATGCTACTGATTTTTAGTGTCATAACTTTTTTCAGACGAATCTGAGCCAATTATATTTACAAGAGATATAAAGAATATATCTGACTAGGTAATATAAAATATATAAGACATGTTTAACTTAAGAATTTCTTGAAATTTACCCATCAGTGCAGGTAGCCTCTCTTCCCATTTTTACCATTGTAATGAACCCACAGTTATGCTTAAGGTCTATATGCTCAGACAGCTTTTGAATCACTGGGTGTGACCACCATTTTGGACCACCATTCAGGCCATCAGGAGCTGAAAATATTTATTATCAGGGTGAGCCAACAGATAAGATGTATGCTAGAAAAATATGGTTGTGCATGTAAGAAATGCTATTATGCTTTTAAGGTATGCTTCAGTATTACCACCACACAGTAAAGAACAAGTTTATATTAATATTCTTTAAATGTACATGCAAATATTCCCTTAAAGTGTGAGGATAGTTGCCAGCCATTTTCAAAATTGAAAAAAGTTCAATCTGGGAAAATGAATCAGTTATATTTATATGTTATTATAATTTTAAACATCATTCTCCCAGATTTCCCAGGTACTAGATAACATGATGTAAACACATAATTTGGTATTTTTGGGATAAATAAGCACTATTTCTGAAAATCTATTTTTTGAACTTGTCAGGGAGTGAATATATGGCGGGATCAAGGTAAATGTGTACATGAAGTGATATTAAATATTCTACAGAAATAGATGTTCATCTACAACTACATTACACATACAAAGTTATGTTACATGAGCAGCTTAAAATTTTACCATGTCTCTAAAAGCTTTGAGAATATTTAAAAATTAATTACAAATTCCTTTGCCTTAGTTACACTCTTTATAAGCATCCCAATGCCAGTGTATGGATTGCCAACACTTAAATAAAATATTTTCTTATTCTACATTTTTGAGTTATGAATTTCATTATTCATATGAAATAGATAGATACAGTGTCTTTATTTGGGAAATAATTAGACTTTAGAGACCCCTCTTTTAACAAACTCCATTTCATAAATTTACAATGCATATATGTATAATAATAAGCAAAGAACATTAAAACAGTAATATCTGTAAATGGCAATTCAGAAAAATGGGCATGTGGACTAAAAACTCACTAATAATATACATAAGCCTGATGAAATACTACTCCCATGGATTTATTTTAGATATTGATAGATATTTTATATGTAGGAAAAAATGTATCCACAATGAAAAAACTCACATAGAACACAAGTTGTGAAAAACCTGTGAAACCTACTGACAGCATAATTAAATATCATTAAAGAGTATTGTGTTCCATTTAAAAACAATAAATTTAGATAATTGAAGATTTTACAAAGTAAAGTTATACAGATTCTTTGAATTTAATATTTTAACTGTTACCTACATCCAATGAAAGACTAAATCTAAGTTTACTACTTACAACTGTTGGCCTTTGCTGGGAATGGAATGAGGCACATCTCTGGTCCAAGATCAACACCAAATGCCTGCATAATTAAAAGCATTACAGAGGTCAAACAAAAGTTTTTTTTATGGTATACCAACATGACAATTGAAAACTTTTATTCATTAGTTTGCATATCAGATTAATGAATAAGTGTGTACTCAAGTATGAACTCCCGAAGGAGATTTTTATGAACTTCATAAGAATGAGCTGATCAATTTTTTTGTGATATATGTACGTGTTTCCACATTTGTGTTAGTTTATGAAGGACATTATGAAACAGAACATGGAAGACACCACACAGTAAATGAAGATGAACTGATCATATAAATAATAATTTTCATCGGTAGAAATATGTTTATTTTTATTTTACTGAAGCTTTATTCCCAAAGCTTTTTGATAAGACTGCACAAAGAGCAAACTGGATGTCACATGGACCAGAGTAGGTCGGGAACTCCAAACAGCTTATCTGTAAATCAGTGTGCAGATTTTCAATTTGATATGTGTAAGCACTTTCATTACAATATTTTTTTGCATTACTATTGATGGTGCACTGCAATAATTGCAAGAAGAAATAAATGGAACAAATAAAGAAACTAAAGGAGTGCATCAAGCATTTACGTACTTCTATCTCAGCAAAATTGTGCTACACTCTCTCAGATTTTTTTCTGCTCTTATTTGCAATTATGCTATGGGCTAAGGAAAGTCCATACTCTTGATTGGCTCTTATTGCTTAAAAGTGGGATAATTTTTCAAGTCGGGGAACTAGAAAACTTTTAAAGTTTTTTTAGAGTGTATGAATTACAAAAGTTTATGAACTTTCTAACAAGTCCTCAACATGAGGAGAATGAGAAAAAGATACTATAAAAATATGTAAGCCCATGCATGAGAACTGTGAGTGAACAATTCAAGACCTTGCAGCATCAATGGCTTATTGCTTCATTCATGCGAATTTGTGAGGGACAATGTGAAATGGTAAAGTCTCAATTTGGAGGGGGGAGTACACATGAGTGGCTGCTACAATGCATCAATATGCCTGCGTGATGGTTTTCGGGTAAAAGGAAACAACCTACTCCCCTGTGACTTCTTCCTGTTCCTCAAGATTGAATGGTGAGATGATTTGAAGAAATTGAGGGGATTCAGGCAGGGCACAGGACGATTGAGCAATATGCCACAAACGAAGTACCTGTGGTGCTTCCGGCAGAGAAGCAGCACTTGACCTGCTGTGCACAACCCAAGGAGGGCACTTTGAAGAGCACAGCAGTTATTCAGAGTTAAGGAGTCTATATTTTTTTATTAATACCACATGAGAACATTTGAATAACAGTTTGTACTCCGTGATCCAATATCACTGGGAAGGAAGTATAGCTGTGATAAAACAAAACATTCGATTCAATAACTTCAGTTTCATTCTTAACTACACCATGATGCAACAATTTTCACTTGATTAAAATACAGAAAACTATTGATATCATATATTTTTTAATAAATCCTAATTAATTAATTTTATATATTTTGGCAAATTTAATTTGACTTCTTATCCATGAATATAAGAACATTTTTTGGAAGATGTTATAATACATTCCATTTTAACATTGCTGATATCTCAAAAACACTGTAAGCTAAAAGACTAATATCCCTGTTACATAAAGTAGAAATCTGGTGAATGGATATAGGTAAATGCTGCCTCTTCAACCAAAACTTTAAGTGAATGCAGAACTGAAGGTGGTCAATGCACTGGAATTTACAGTAGACTTGTATTCTAATGGATAATCATAACAAAAACAAATGTTTCCATGCAGTCACACTTGATGTTATAAAGCATATTCTAATGACATTGAACCCTTTTCCTACTATGCAAACTCATCACCTACTCGGGAATAATTACAGGCTAGGTATCGCACCTACTGCAAATGAAGCAATATTTTAAGTAAAAGATGGAAGATAAAACATTCATTTATTGAATGAAAGTAACACAAACCCCTACAGGCTATTGAATCTTACTCTACTTCCATCCAGGAATATTTAAAAATGGAGAATGGCATCAATGATAGTTTGTTATTACTTTATATGAAACATACAATGAAAAAAATGCAAAAAAATGTGTAAATCTTGGTTCCATTCCACACAAATGTAATGTTGAACGTAGGTTAGGGAATCTGGAGTCAAGGACTTACCTGGACGAGGACGGCAGAATGTCCAAGGGCGTCATTAAGGGCAAACAATATGCTTGAGAGTGGGAGCACTGTAGGGTCGTGACCCCAAGTTGTCACCATCACACGCTCACACTGAGCGAAAGGGGCAGGTAATTGCTTTAGGCGAGTGCCTGTGTAAAGCAAATAAAAAGTGATTTCATATCTGATTTATGGCAGCAATAAACTGGTACTGAGTTTTTAACCATTTCGACTCTGTGCCAATGATTTTTATCTGGTTACAGATACATGAGTCCCCAAAATATAAAAGAAATGGAATATCAAAGTCATACCTATAGAGCACCAAATCTTCAGGTCTAAAAAATCAAAAGCAATTTTTATGACTTTGTACAATCTGTGGATGCTATCAATATGTCTGATGAATTTTATCTCGGAATTTCTTATGAATATCATTAATCCATCTTAATGCACTAACCCTTTTGCCTTCATCATGCCACAATTATGCCTCTTCTCTCTTTAACTTGAAGCAATATCTACTTTTAGCAGATAGCATGCAGGTACAAATATTGTGAGATTTTAGAAAATAAGGGTTGACTATGGTGAGATTTATACATTTCACAATAAAATGAGAATATGAGTGGTGCCATATATCTGCCGACCAGCAGAAATATAGATGATTGGAATGAAGTAAGGAAATGCTATAAAGATTTAGTGAATGACTGTCTCAACAAGTACTTATAATCATCACATCCAAGATGAGGTGGCACACAATAGACTACATGAAACATCATGTCTTTCTCAGATGAAGATAACCATACATTCATGTACAAAGATAAATTGGTTAAGCAAGGTAAATGTGATTGAGGCAATTGATAAAAAAATCAATGGGTTAAAAAACTATTGGTCATTAAAAAAGTTTTCCTTTCCTTTAAAGTGACAAGAGGTACAGAATGATCTGCTTGGAGAGGTTATTTATGAATAATCAACTAGGCCGACTATTGACAGGACTGTGGAGGATCCTACTTCAACATGTCAATGCATAACCACATGCAACTAACATTACAAGGAGGTTCTTAGGATTGACAGAAGTCAAACTTTGATCAAAGTTAAGTTACAAATCCAACACTCCTAAGTGATTTAATGTGATTATGCATTGTTTCCCGGTTGGGAGAGCAAATTAAAGGAGGGTACATTTTCTGGCATATAAGATGTGTCTGCAACATTTGATGGTACGCTTATGGTACTCAAAGAAATGAGACTTCAATAAATAGCTTACTAGAATTTACTGTAAAAGCCTCTGTTTAGTAGAATTAAAAATAGGGATTTAAAAACCATTTTAGGACCTTATATTTCTTTGTCCCACCAAATTTTTGTAACAGTCAACGATTATATGTTATATTACAGTAAATATATAAATTTATTACAGGATTGACAGCCAAAACTGTAACACATGAAATTGTAACTAAAATTCTCACCTTTAGCTAGTAACAAGGAAGGTGGGCCAGAACCTGTGATGTGATATAGAAAAAGTTTGAACCATGGAGAATTGACTTCAGGGATTGCAGGTCCAAGATGAGGTGGCACACAACTGCTAATTGGTCGTATTTCTTTGCTCAGTGGAGCCATTGACACTAACAACCTTTACAGAAAGAAGACAATTAACAATAATAGGTAGAGAAATCACCTTCAATAAGTAGATAAAATCATTTCTTAAACTAAGAAATTGAACAAAAAATATTTTTACCAATACATATATACAGTAGAAGTCCGCTATAGCAAGTATGGCTTATAACAAGAGTGTCGCTACAGCAAGTGATCGTTTTGCTTTAGTTGGTCCACGTGTTAAAACATAGGGAGTTCCACCGGTTATTACGAGTGATCACATCTGCACTATCGCTATAACGAGTAGATTGTGCAGTGGTTGCAGTGCGGGTTGCATAACTAGCAGGATTTGATCACTCATTACATGTCATGACTAGCGAATCTAAATTGAAAGGAAGGCTTTACGAGAGACTTTGTGGTGATTTTACGAGAGGAGACTTTGTGGTTGTATGCCACAGGCATTCCTGAGGAATGACTCAACAACTTATCTTGGAATCAGTGCTCGTCTGTCATTTCCTGTTCAAGTTGTTTCAGCAGTGATTACCAGGTTTTTCAGAGGTTCTTTGCAGTTGCTAGAGTTAGAATGGAGAAGAAAAGAAAGGCCTTAAATTTAGAAACGAAATTTGCTATCAATGAGGCTTGTGGAAGAAAGGATGCTAATAAATCTGAAATCGACCGCCAATATGGCTTGTCGTCATCAACTTTGTTCACCGTTCTGAAGAATGAAGAAAAAATTAGGGCTGCCTATATATTACAACCAGCAGGGAGTAGCAAGAAACTGTGACTGGCAAATAATACTGAATTGGAATCGGTGTTGTTTAATTGGTTTTCACAGCAATGTTCAGTTCCAATCAGCGGTCCAATGCTCAAAGAAAAAGCAAAGGAGTTTGCCATAAGAATAAGAATAGAGAATTTTGAAGGCACTGATGGCTAGTTAAATAGATTTAAAAGAATAAGAGGGATTTCGCTTCATCACATCAGCGGTGAGTCACAGAATGTCAGCTCCAAAGCAGTGGAAGATTGGGTCCCATTCCTAAAGTCGAACATGGAAAGATATGAGGCAAAGGTAATTTATTTATGAAGGAAAATTTTCTGGAAAGTATTATAGGTAGTCATTTACTTTAATTGTTGTACTATTCATTTTGAACTCCATGTGTTGATTCACTCCATTTAGGATATATACAATGTGGATGAAACAGCCCTCTTTTACAATTTACTGCCGGAAAGAATTTTGGCCGTGAAGGGTGAACCGTGCAAAGGTGGAAAACATAGCAAGGAATGAATAACAGTTCTCCTCTGCACAAACATGGATGAAACTGAAAAAATGAAGCCATTAGTCATTGGTAGGTCAGCATGCCCACGATCATTCTGTGGCCAGCCAAGTATTCCATGCACTTACGAGTCCAACAAAAAAGCATGGATAACATCCAAACTTTTTTAAAAGTGGCTTTGAGCTTTTGATGCCAGAATTGGAGGAAGAAATAGAAGGGTTGTTGTTTGTGGATCGCTGTCCAGCTCACCCAAACTTTAAAATGACTAATGTTGTACTAGTGTTCTTTCCTCCCAATTGCACGAGTGTGTTACAACCACTAGATCAAAACATCATATGTGCGCTAAAACACCACTTTTGATCAATGCTCATCAATTCATTAATGCGGAAATTGGCAATTGCAGAAAAAAGCTAAAATGGAATGTCCTAGAAGCAATCCATGGGTTAGCAGCTTAGTGGAATAAAATTATGCCTGAAATAATACATAAATGTTTTGTGCATGCAGGACTCAAGAAATATGGAACAGAAGCTTGGTTGAAGAATCCATGGATTCTGAGGTGGAGCCTGAGAGTTGGAAGGTTGTGTCGAGCCTACTGAACACTTGCTCCACATTTAACGATTATGTAACAGTAGATGAAGTTATTACTGTGTGCGGTGTAATGACCAAAGATGATCTAATAGAGCATCAGAATACTGATGGTGGTGAATCATCTGATGATGATGGTATTGAAACAATATGTGAAATTCCCAGCAGTAAGTCTCTCGCACAAGCATTGGGAGTAATAAATTTGTTGTACATCGCTAAAAATGCTTCAATTAATGATTTTAAGGCCTTCAAAATCATAGAAGATTTTGTTACCAAACACTGTGCAAAAACTTAGCAAACCACAATTGATTCATTTTTTCATGAGTTAAATGATTTTTTTGTTGTTCACATTTTGTAATCCAGTGGGTCAGTGGATCTCCACTATTTTTTATAATTTAGAAGTCCGCTATAACGAGAGCTGATAAATGACGAAAAATCTCTCTTTATAACAGACACTCATTTCGCCGACGGTCATTTAAAATCACCTCTTTCGACATTTATAACGGCACCAAAAGTGGGCGAAGTAGTAGTAGAATCCCTGAAGTAGTTGTATCAATACATTTGCAAACCCATTGAAAATAGATCGTTTCATTAAAAATATTTTTAAAATATTATCACCAAAACGCACTCGTAACTATCTCACTTTGTAATAAATTTCTTGGAAATTTGTCACCTATATCATTTTGCAGCATTTTAATTCATTAGAATCATCTGTGGTGTGTTAATCATTTAAAAAGTTGTAGTCCACCACAAACAGAGATTAAAATGGAGATACATGATTAAATAGCAGGAAGATAGTAAGAGTAATGTTGTAGTAGTGTTTTTTATAGCGTTCTTCGATGGCTATGGTCATTTTGCACTTCTTCCATTCATAGAAAAAACCTTTCAACAAATACAACACCCATGCCCTAGACAGGATTCAAACTCATTATCTTTGGGTTAGCTGATGAGCTTGGTACCACTAGGCTAATCCAGCCGGCAGGTAAGATGGATGCCTGATGAGGAATTCAAGCCCAAGGGTTCCACTTTACAAAAAAAAGTTTAGACATGCACTAACTTACCTATAATTTAATAATACATTTACTACATTTATTATTCAACCAGTTATAAAATTACATGGAAAACATCTAGCATAATTGCTACATGCCTTAGTGGTTAGTCACAGCAATCTATTAAAAATGTAACAAGGATTTTTTAAAGTTTATCTATCTACTAATAAGTCAAGTACATTAAGTAAGTAATTATTAACCATTGTAAAGATTCTATTCAGAGGCAAGTTTAAAAAAATTATTATGATGAGCATCAAGGTTTCAAAGTTTAATCCATAAAAAAATATTTTCAATACTATCATTTTAATGTATTCTTTTCCATTTAAACAACTAATAGTAAAATAAATGTTGGCAAAAAAGTTTTTATTTGGACTGATGATGTTGAATCCAGACAATGTTGCTGATTACAAAAGAATTAAGGATGTATTGGCTATACAACCCTGGTCAAATTCTACTGATTCGACACCAAGTGTTTATCTGGCTTTTTGCTATATTTAAGAAGAGAAACTGAATCAAATCAATTTTGGTTGGATGTTATTAGTACTTTATGTATTTTTTAGGCCGATGGACTTGATATTTACACCAATTTTAAGTGCAATGGACCTTCTTTTGACTACTGTGACCAACCTATAGACTTGAAATATCGAAAATTTTACAGCTCAAATTTTTATTTGTTTTAATGTGATTCTTTCTTTAAACTAACTAATATCCTTATAGGGTACAGTTTTATTGTTAAAATTACTTATTTTATGATCATAAAAGAAAAAAAACAAAATGATTTCTTATGCCATACATTCTGGTAACGTCACATATATTCATTCGTTGTCAGCACTGCACTATGAAGATGTAAGATAACTCAGTTTTTTCGAATGGAAATAAAAATCTGTCGTTTTAGCTATGAACAATAAAATATATTATACTTATTAATAATTGAAAAGAAATGTCAATTGACAAGAATTACTTTTGGAAAGGTCTGAGAATGTATTTCAACAAAGGATATCACAGAGTTGAAATGAGTGCGGCGTTGCCACGTTTATATCTTGCAATTGAAGAAAAGCATGGATTAGCTGCAATTTAATATAAATATTTTTTGTTCTATTCTCTGATTGTTTTTATTGGTGATATCAAATTATAACACAATTTTGTATAACCCCTAATGTTTCAATGGTTTCTCATTTTTAGTTACATGTTTAATTTTCCCTTAAAGTTGTAGAATCACATCAAATCAATCATTTCCCATAAGTGTGCATGTTAATTTCAAACTTCGATATCTTTTGAAAGATCTTCTGAATCGTTTTGAAATTTGACGGGTTCGTTACTTATAATAAGTAGAAGGCCCAACCTAAGTTTCCTCGATTTGTCAATATTTCAACTTATAGCCAACACATCCTTAACGATGTTTACAATTGTGGGAGCTGAAAGGAGTAAAACTAGACCATGTGCTGTCAGTGAGGAAAGCCAATTTTCCAAAATATGCCCCATGGTATCACTATTTGATAGTCATGACTGCGCAAAAGGAGTCATTGACCATGATTATATTCTAATCTGCTCGTATTCCAAAATAAAAACAACAATACATCATACAATTTCCATTTTTGGGAATGCAAAGTCAATAAAAATATTTCACTCATCAAAGAAAGTACACATTCCTACAGTACGCTTATTAAAGGTTTTATTTACCTGGGAGGTCTAATGCTGGCCAGGAAAATCTTTTTTGATGTTCCATCTGGAAGCTCGACCATAAGAGCATCAGCACTAACAATTTCTATTACTAACCCTGTGAATTCCTTTTCTTTTACAGCTAACTGAAAAGTGAAAACAAAATATTTACTAGTTATGCATTTCAGTAGCATATCCTTTCAGATCCTTCTGTTCATATCTCGCCTTTAAAAAATTATGAGATAATTTCAAGGATAAAAAGGACCAATTGAGGTACTTCCATGTGAGCATAATTATGAGCTAGTAAGAACTATCTTATTTAAAATGCTAAATAATTTTGAATTATTCAAAGCAGTTATTCATTTTGACTGTATACTACCTTGCTGCACATGACTAAATAGAACGAATATGGAACTTCATTATTATTAAGCACTAACAATATTATCTCAGGAAAAAAGGTATAATAGTATTAGCCCGATGTTTTACCAGAATTTTACTAGATTATAGCCTCATACTAGATATCATAAGTACATGAAACATATCATGCCTATATAAAAATTTCAAAGCCCCTGGAAGACTAACTTAATTTTCATAAAGATATGATTATTTCTGTGGATGTAATGGAACACATCAATTGACCATTTTAAGGATAATGAACTACAGTTTTCAACATTGCTTTGATTTAACTTAATATTAACACAGGATAGTATAGTGTCAAAGGAAATTCTCCTTATGGTTCACTATCCTAAGATACATTCTCTATTCTGAGGAAATTCCCCAGCAGTTAATGTTTTTAAATCCAGAAAAACCTTATTTAATCCATTCTCGGTGCACCCACCGGGGCTCAAAATATCTCTCAACAGATCAGAAAATTACAGAGCTTACAAATTACAAGACAAACTATTCTTTGGAAGAAGCTATAAATGTTTCTCTAAGCTGCATATAATTGTGAAAATTTTATTGTTACTTTTATCTTTATTCACCACATTGTAATGCTGCATATTATATATCTTGTGTATCCTACTGCTACATTATTCCATGTCACATTTACTCCAGAACAAATAAAGAAGTTATATATTCTAATCCTATAGTTAATTGTGGTACAGGTAAATTACTTGAGTGGGACAATAAGATGATTGGGATGAGATAACCAACTATCTACCAATTTTCCAAAAGTTCAAGGTGTTACTTTATGTGGTAGGGAATGAATTCAACTTCAAATAAAACAATTCAAATTTATGTTCACTTTGCTCTGACCCACTGTTACTGATACTGTGGCTGAATCCCATTGAATGCTAAAGGAGATCTTTGGTGAACAAGCTCATCCAGGAACCTTTTTGTGGTTTAAGTGCTCTACAGATGTCTTGAAGTCTCGAGAAGATGGCAAATATGGTAGTGGCACTATGTAATTTATCCAGCCTGTACTACCCGTCTCAATTAATTCTGAAATATTAGAAAAATTATAGCCCATTTTGTAAGGCTATTCTTTTTGTTTAGATTAACTGCCCAGGTTGGTAAGAACGAAGTTTTACAAGGTTTTACTGTGCATGGAATCAAGGATTTAGGAAGAGTACTCAAAGCCAGAGCATCCTCCGTATGAATAAAAAGTATTATAGAAGATCAAGTTAATAAAAATCATACCAGAGAGTTGTTTGTACTTGGACTCCAATCCTTCCAAAGCCGAACCTTGTGTTCTTTAGCAAAACGCTCAGCAGCACGAAGTTTCTCTGGTCCTCCATGGACAGATGCCATGGACCAATCAACGCACTTTGCAAGACCTTCCTTTAAAAGGATTTCAGCAATATTCCCTTTCTAGAAGGATTAAAAATAAAGAACATTGAAAATTACAGCTGGAAAAAAGCATTAATAAGAGGTTTAAAATTACCTAAAAAAAGCAAGATGAGCTAAGAACAAGTAAACAAATAAGACATTATAAAGTGGTAATACATAAGATTTCCAGCTTAAAATAAGTTATTACTTACAGGATGAATGACGCTGCCTACAAAATTGTTATTTGAGACAGATTCAAGAATTATTTCAACATCCCTCTGCAAAAGGCGGCTTTCTACGAAGTATCTGGCCTCTTTTGCATATGGCACATCTTCAGCAGGATTTGGGTTGCCTTCTGAGTCAAGTTTGATTGTAGGGCACTATTACAAAACAAAAATTGTTAAGAAAAATTAGGAATCAGAAGTAAAGTGGGAAATGCTGTAGATGCAGTATTTCTTGTCACATCGACTTCCATATTTAACTCATATCTGTAAAAATTTATTTTCAGTTGCACAAGAAAAAATTTAAAACAACAAATTTGACAAAAAAGGGAAAGTTATTGAACTGTGAGTGAAGGACAGCATATAACAGGGGAGGATGAAAAAAGAAAAAAAGGGAAGGAAATTGATATAAATACAGTAGACTATCGTTATTACGAAGTTCACGGGACAAAAAAATCAGAGGTTCGTAATAACATTGTTCGTAACAACGTAGTTTTTATATAAACATCGCAAAAAGTATCCATTTGCACTTGTTTGACCTATTTAATCTTTCGTATGTTATAGCTGTGCTGTGAAATAATATAAGATGTGTAAATAACAATCAAATTATGTGCAAATATATGAAATAAAAGTGTAATTTGTTATTCGAAAATCATGCATGACACTATTTTTTTAAGTAATCATCGCAATCCGGATTATTAATTCAGCTGGGAGATTAATTCCACAGAAAAACTTCTCGGTTCCATGTACAGTTACTATGCGGCAAAATTAATACAGAGAATTCCGAATTTAATTATATCGATTTTATGGAAAATTTGATTTCTCGCAAGTTAGTGAGTGGAGGGATCCCGCCCGATTCCTTAAGCGATATGGAATTAATATTTGACCTAATAAGAAATCCACCTGCATTCGCTTGACATAATTAGGATTAATGATTAAATTTAACCGAGACAGGTTTAATTAGCTTTTCAACTATTTTTTATTATATTAATTGCCATAATGTTTAACTTTTAATCGATAACACTTTTGCTAATGATTAAATTATTCTTTACGTACAATCCTTAAGTTTCGCTTTGAATTTAACAATTTTAAATGGAAGTTTATCTTTACTAATAACAAAGTTCTTGTATAATGAACATTCAAGACATTTTCTGAGCTTATAATTTTCAAGCATTCAACATATTGTCTTAGTAAATCCACAATGTAAAAAAACAATGGAACACGGAGAAGGACACTATTATAAGAAAGCTGTAATTTGTTTATGAAATTTGTTTCGCTCCATCGTCTCTTTTATAATAAAAATCTTCTAAAAAAAAAAATGATTTGAGAGTCGACATTATTACACACTTAAAAATCACCAAGTGTGTTTAGGCCAAGCATAACATCATGTTTTTTAGGTGGAACAATAACCACGTCATTTTCATCTTTGCTGCTCTCTTTACAGGACCCTTCCACTGCTTCTTACGGGTCATCTTAGCAGAGTTACACATCATCATCATTTGAAATATAATTAGATTTTGATGGTGGTATACCATGACGAACAATATAATATCTGAAATCACTTGCTAAACCCCTTTCCTGCAGTGAATACGTCCTCTATCCCCTAAAAATTTGAGTTAAGCATAAATATTTTCAACTATTGATATTAAATGAACATTATTGTCAGTATGTAGTGTTACTACTCACTGACCGCAGAAACGTCCACATTAGTTGTTGGTAAAGGGAATCCTGCCACTCTCCAGCAATTCGCGATTATTTAGGAAGGAATCTCCTACAACACGAATTGCATGCAAGATGGTCCATTTCGGAATTTTGTGACTTGTTTTTCCCAATTTCTTCCCACAAATTTAAAGAAGATTAATTTTAATAAAGAACTGAATTAAGAATAATACTGACCACTTGGATGATTGAAAAGCGTAAAAAAGTGTGTACATACCAATCATGCGTAGGTAGTATTGTACAAGTCTCCTCCAGTACATAACTTTATAAAGTTTTGAATAACACCCTTATCCAATGGTTGAGCTTTACTTGTAGTATGCAGAGATAGAAAGATAATATGTATATTGCTTAAATGTAAGTTGTAGAGATGTTTGTGGGAGCTTGCTTTGTCCAGTATAAGGAGAATCTTCCTATTTTCACCCGCCATTCTTCTTTGCAATCGCATGAGAGTCTTATGGAAAATTTCTCAGGTTATCCAAGTGTTCTTGTTAAAATTGTAGAAAAGGTTTTCCAGACGAACTTTTTTTAGGCACCGAGGCTTCTCATGTTTCCCTATTAAAATTGATTTTATCTTGTCTGTACCGGTCTGGTTTACGCCGAGGCCTGCCATCACTCACATTTTGCTTTTCCTTCCTCCATGGCATCGCTCTCCTTTCAATGCAAAAGTTGTTTCAGGAAGATAGTAATAGAAAAGCCCTGTTTCATCAAAATTGTACTGATTTTCGGGGCTTTATGCATTGATAAGGGCTTCATTTTCCCTATGTCATTCAGTAACAGCATCATTGTCAACTACACTTTCTTCACCACAAATCTGCAGGGAGGTAATGTTGAAATGTGCTTTAAACTTTGTCAGCCAACCTGATGAGGCTTTGAAACCCTCTACTTTTTTTCAAGGGAAATTTCTTCCGCTTTCTGAATTAAAATAGGGCCACTGTAGATTTTCTTGACGGCATTTGCAAAAAAAAGCATACACGTCATTATCAATGTCAATAAATATAGTGCTTCACAAGGATCTTGAGCGATATTCCTTCTGCTGCTTTCTCTTGAATTTTTTCACAGTTACTGAGAATGGTGGAAAGCATCGATAAAAAAACTCCAAAATTTTTGGCCACTTATGTCTTGCTAATTTTCTTCACTTCAACTTCATTTATCAGCTTTAGTTTATCATTCAAAGATATACCTTTCCTAGATTTCTTCGGTACTGATGGATTCATTATTCACGAATTTCACAGAACATGTCCCATCTGTAATACACTCCTTGTAGCACCACTGTCTATAGGTCTAACTAGCGAGGATGCCTTCACACTGGTTAAGTTCAGACTGATTTGTCACTCTACAGTCGCCAAATGTCTAAAAATGCTGACTCTTACGTCTACTTTGTTTGTCCTGTGGACATATAGCTTACAAGGGGGGATTTGTGGCTGCTTTCAAAACACAATCTTGCTCGGGAAGCTG
>WURS02456008.1:0-13886 GCA_011762765.2 Rhinocypha anisoptera | reverse complement strand
TCGTTTTCTTAATGTTAATTTTCATCCCAAATCTCTGACACTGGTCCTGTAAAGCATTCAACAAGGTCTGCAGTCCCCTGGCTGAATCACTAACTACAGCTTGGTCGTCGGCGAATCTGACTGACTTAATGATTTTCCACCAGTTTTTATTCCTGTCTCAACTGTCCCCCATTCCTTTTTTACCATATTCTCCGAGTACAGAATGGAAAGAACAGGGGACAACGGACACCCCTGCCTTACTCCCCTACCTAACTGCGTCCATCCAGACCCCCGTCTGCCACCCTTAGTTCCGCGGCCTGGGCCATATAAAGGACTCTTATGCTTGGGCATAATTCTTATTCTGCCGCAGGCAAACAAAAATATGCTGTAGTTTTTATGGTAAATTTTTTGCAGACTGTAGTTTTATTTCTTTATTGCATCTTTGTTTTAGTGTTTATTATAAAATATAAGAGGATATATTACGTAGGGTAGGAGAACAACTTTCTTAGACTATTCTGTTATAAAAATTTATGAATATCCGTGTTTCAATTCTGATTTAAATAAGATATTAATTTTCACGGTGTTGTTTCAAGTCTGAGCACTTAGATTAGGCTCTTGAAACCGGGTGGAAGGGTATGCAAGGCTGGGAATGGAAGGATAGAAGGAAGGTTGGAGAAGCCTCCAAAATACGTTTAAACTAGTAGTTAGTTGAACACTTTGGCGTATGGATAAGTTATTAATGAAATGCATGCTAGTGATCATCATTTAATCCTCCACCAAGAAAATATACGGTTTCCATGAAACAGGTGTACCCTTACCACTTAAAACATCGAAATTTTCCTCTTGATATCCGATATTAAATACTATTTGTAATCGCCTCATCGACTAAATGTTTTTCTTTGCGGTGGAGTAAATGAAGGGTTTCCACATTGTTTTCCATACATTATTTCTCATTGTCAACGTCAAGGCCAATGAAATGTTGTACATTCAAAGCACAATGTCAGTCGGCCATATCTTTTTCCCTTAGCCTTGGGAAATTTAATTACCCCGTGCCAAAATGCAGTCATCTTGTTTCCGCAGTTCTCTCATAATTCAATATATAATGGGCAAAAGGTAGTTACGAGACCGTTTGGCGACGCTCAAATAACAGAGACGGGGCTTTTTTGAAGTTTCCTTCGCCGGCACAAATTTAATCAGCGGAAAAGTTGTGGCACGGTCCGAGGTAGGAATGAGACGAGAACCGGACCTGATTTTTGCCATCGTCATCACGCATGCAAATGCGCCGGGGGTGTGTGATTTGCATATTTAATCTCTTTTGAGCGAACCGAGGGACTCCCGGCGAGGATGGGGTGTTCCGGATTTCCTTGCGACGGGGAAAATGAATACGGCTTTTTTTTCCTCCTCCTTTCACGCCTCCCTCCCCCACCCGGAGGGGCAACGGAATCACCCTCAACCCTTCCCCTCCCCACCCTGAGGTAGGCGCGTATCCGTGTTTGCGAATATGGAGCGAGGAGAGTCTGTCATTATTAAGAGTCGCAATCATACGCCTGAGATAACTGCCTGGAAAAATGTGTGTTATTCCGCGGGGGATGATAATTGCCTTCCACTCCATCTGGATAAGCACGGGGATCCCGCGTGCGTCGAGGGAATAAGATGAGGAAATACCGCTCCGCGCAAGTTCCTCCCGGTTCGTTTCCAGTAACGACCGCTTCCCAGCAGTTTCGGGTCTGCTGCCCGCAACACACACACACTCTGTTGTGTATGCGCATGTATCCAAACGCTGGAGGCGCCGACCACCACGTGACTCTTGCGAATGATTGCCATGAGGCTGTACGTGATTTCGCTTCGAAGTAAGTTGTTTGGAGTTCATTTCGTATTAGAATTTTGAGTTTTTTTTTCAACAATCGTTCATTGTAACATTTCTCACTGCAAGATGGATAAGTAGTTTCTTAAGTCGGTGTGATAATCTATTTTACTTCCTTCTTGCATTCTGTTCGTGTAACTTATTGACTGCACGACCTTCTTCTAAACCTTCCTGCATCTGAATAACATTCACTCCTCGCAGTAATATCTTTCCTTATGCGATTCACGGAACATGTTTACATATTTAACATCGTATATGATAATTGGGGTTAAATATTGACGAAAATTTGGAAGTGTGCGGCAGTTTTTTTGGTTCACTCCCGAGGAGGAGAATGGTACAAATAATTATGACATTACACCTCGTTCTATCTTAATCAACTTTAACGCAGAAAAATGAAGAAGGTTGTAAAATTTTTGTCCTTGGCTGTTTTTACCATTCTTAAAGTTGATAATTATCAAACCTTTTTCCTTCTTTCTTCCAACTTATCCTTCCAACTTCCATCTTCAAGAAGAACACGATAGCAAACACTCTTGTCACAAACTTTCACATTAGTTTTACGCGGAGCCTTATTTAATTGCATTGATTGAAAAGTATCAGGAAAAATTGAACACCCCAATCCCTCAATTAGTGGCATTAAATGTGTGATTTCAGGGTTTTTGTTCTATTGTTTCTTCAAGTTGAAAGAATTCCACCAAGATGAGCCTGACACCGACTTATTTGCCGTGTTATTTGATCCGTTGTTAGCGATACAGGCATGTGGTGGGTGACAATCACTACTTTTATATTAAATTGTACGGTTCGAATTCCTATCGAAATTAAATTTTGTGTTTAAGGGAAACCAAAATATGTTACTAGCGGAGCTTATAATGCGATACAGCCACAACCGCACTTAAAATTTGGATGAATGAATAATATCTCTAACCTCTATCAAATTTAAGAGAACACTAATCACTCAATGCTATAGTTACTTAGCATGCATTTAATTTGGTCTGGTAGCTCCCAATGAAGTCGCGAATTTTAAGGTTTCATATTTTCGCATTCCGTCCACCCAGGAGAACTCTACTCGCCATAAATAGGCCGAAAGAAGAAATCTTTGTTGAAGAAAAATTTTAAACAACAACGGCGTCTTCAAAGACGATCATCCTAAAGCTCACAAAATCAATTTTCTACGGTTTTCATTGTTGAGATTTATTCATAAATACGTTGCAGTGGGTTTTACTTCGCGCCAGTGCTGCATTACTTGAACAATGACTATCAGAAGAACAAGTGAGGCCTTTTTGCTATGAAGTTTCTCGATGTGATGAAAAAAAATCTTTATTTTTTTTCTTTCTAGTACTTCTTTTGGCCCTGGGATCCTAATAAGGCCTTCGCTTGTCACGATGTGTTTGGAGGTTGAGAGACAGATTGAACACGATTACGCCCAAGGCTGGACTCAAATCCATAACCTTTGGGGTAATCGTACATGTTCCTTTATTATTAAGCGAACTCGGTCTGAATGAAAAACATTTAAGGTATGATAAGTGACTATCATTTCAATAAAGATTAGGGTTCAATACTCGCCTATTTGATTTTTACGGTAGTTTTCCTTTGACAGTTAATACTTCTAGATACGCCCCTGACAGCCACTCTGGAGACCTTACCCATGGAAATAGACCTTTCCAGTTCCTTGAAAATGCCCACTTCTCTAAATAATTCATCCTACTCTTTCCTACGTATCGTTTCAACCTTCTTCTAATCTTTACCACAATGCGTCTATCCTCCGGAAATTTATTAGCTGAAACTTACTCTTGTGACCTGGATTTCTGCATCTCATGTTTAATTGCTGCACTTTGTCTTTCTCATAAAATATTATATGTTTAACCCATGGGGGAGAGTGATTTATCGAGCCATTAATTATAACGATTTTTATGGTTTCCTGCAATTAAACTTCATGATTATTTTTATCTAAATTATTTATTGTCTGCTTTCTTTCTGATCAAACACGTCTGAGCATTTTGAAAATATGGTAATATTTATGAAGCAAGTTTTTTGACATTTGTTTAGTTGCGTGTGTAAAGATTAATTTTCTACAGTTATTGCCAAAGGCACAATTGTAAAATGCCAAATCATCTCCGAAATAATAAGTCGACGAAATTTAACAGGTAACTATTACACAAGGGGTCGAAGTGTAATAGTACGGCTATGATAAAAGGAGCGAAAAATAATCTCTTGGTAAAATTATTTTTTTATGGCACGAAACGCCTCAATTTATTATTTTAAGGTTTCACTGAGCTTCGATTTCCATCCACATTACATGGGTCACATGCGTTTTTCAGGATGTGATTAATATCCGTCATAGGAACACAAGGTTCTTTAGGCTGGCACAGCATCTTCGCTTTATTTATTCAAGTCCTCCAATCCTTGTCCTCGCGCTTTTGATATTCTTGATGGAAATCTAATTCAATGAAAGGTCTCACTGGCAATCGGGCAGCTCATTTAAAGAAAATGATCTATCTCATGTAATAAAATTAAGTTTTGCTTAGCTCTAAGAATTCTTCATATCATTCGTGTCTATATTTCAGATTTCCATTTTTCTAATGGCTTCAGTGGCGGTAATGAAAAGTTAAACCTTGGCCGAGAATATAGCGGTGCATCCTGTTCAAGTTCTAAATAGTTCACGCGTTTTAGAACGACCTTGCATACGCAACCAACTAATTATATATTTCGTACTACTTTTTTTTAACTATTCTGAATCTCTGTTTGTACTATATGTGCAAGGAGTGGTCAAGGATATTTGAATCGTGACATGCGCTTTCTACTCCCCTTAATTCTATCTAAGAGCAATAATTCCAGTGCTAAGTCTCCTTCGGGATTTATTTTTAAATGGAAATACTAGAATACTTTTATTTTTTCATGAAATTCGGTCTAAATATCACCGTTGGATCACCTAGAAGGGCAAGTTGACCTAGAATTCTCTGTGCCCTCGGTTAAATTTATTTGAACGCGAAAACAATAACCAAGAGAGGTATCACGCAGAAAATCAGGCTATCCTTGCATAATTTAATACGGCCTATACCAGCGAAATTATTTAGCCTTCCTTTCCGAGGCAAATAATAATGCATTTTCCATTAATGTGTTCTTTTTGAGTGCAGAGTATTGAAACAAGGAAGATGTCATTTAGTGACCGGGAAAAAACCCGTAAAGCCTTCGTAAATTATTTCTTTTTTGAAACTTCAGGAAAACTGTATAATGAAATTGTTGCTTCGTATTTTTATCTACAGAAATACCGTTATCACTTACGAAGTCCTCAAGCTTTTTTTTAATACATACAATATATTGTCATCCTGTTCCTTTGTATCTCCCGTGGTGTCTCAAAAAGTTCTATCCAGGAAACATAGATATTGCTGTGATTTTTTTACCCGGTTACGAACGGTATGAGACAAATGTTCATTCGTTGGTTTGTGTCGCCGCATAATTGCTGCGCATATCAATTATTAAGTCAATATTTGGAATAAGAGTGAAGTGTGTCTTAAGGTGGTTACGTGCATTTATACTACGAAGCGTGGAAGAAAATTTTGTCATATTAAGACATGTATGTTCTACTCAAATCAATGCCAGAGCCTCCTAATTCCATTTATGTTTCGGAATGGAGGGTTAAAAATTATTCCAAAATATATTTTGAAGGATTGACTATTTATAAATATCTTTGTTCAGCTGTAGCATCTTTAGTTCTAATGCACCATATCTTTATGATAATCTAACAAGTTACATTAATTTGAGGAAAATTAAAAGAAGGATCAACGTTTTTTTTTCGAGGTGGTTTTTCAAGTCTCTTTAGACTGGGAGGAAGGGTGTATAAGAATGGGGATGGAGGGGGAGAGGAAGTTTAGGCTCATAAGAGCTTCTAATAATATGTTTAAACTAGTGAAACTATATATATTGAATAATAACGTTCAAATGAATAGATGAATAGCGTTATTTTATTGTTTGATATTTTTCCTGATAGTAAAAGATTTTTTGTTTTTTTAGATACAATAAAATAAATTTCGTGAGTACTGACTCGGTTAAATGAATAGCACTGTTGATGAACATATGATAAAATGGTACCCATGTGCAACTATACTATTGGAAAGGCTTAAAACATACAGACTCACCCAGATTACGCAACATGCAGAAACAGTTGATTAATCTGAGATGTAGAAACATTTTATTACTCTGGAGAATTATTACTGCCCTAATTTCTTTCGTACATTTCTCCGAAGTTGAAAATTCACCACTCAAAATTTCCAGTCCTCATCGGCGACGCATAAATTAATCCGTTATGGTGCTCGTGAAGAGGACAGCTGCGCCTTCGGAAAAGTTGGCATTTTATTATTAAAGTTTTTCCATTTACAGTTTCGCAGGAAGGAATATTTCCAAGCTTCAATTAAAATGAGATATTTCTATGAAAATACATTAGCCCTAAACAAGTTATAGTATCATACCTTTATGAAAGTAATCAAATAGCGGAAATTATTTTTTTTTAAGTTTTTACATTTTATGTTTTTGGTTTTAATGTAGAATTTTAATTTTAACGAGTTCCGAATTTGTTTTAATTAATCTATTAAAAATTCGATAGATCTCCAGCAAATTTGATTGAATGTATTTATTTAAATTGTGTTGTTGAAAAACATTCAGCGGTGATATTTGATCCGAGGAGACGCTGAACCAGAGAATGGTTTCCGGTAAATTTGAAAATTTTCAAGTTGTAATCATTTACTAATCAAGTTCATCTCAGTTAGAAAATTATTTATGTATGTATATATATATATATATATATTATTTTATAAGATTCCCTTACCAAGGCTCCCTCTAAGGGTTCTACGCCTCGAAAAAGGTGGTAGCTCATTCGAAATTATGGACCATTTTATATGTGATCGGTTATATATTTTTGTTTCTGTGTGTTTTTCCCTGTGGCTGTCAACTATATATATATATATTTAATTTTTTTATTGTTAATAATTTAATTCCACACTTGTGTATTTATTTTACAATAGGTTACATTTATTTGTGACCTTTAACTTCTCATTCTATCATGAAAACAATTTTTTGTGAGAGTAATTTGATCAGCGCGTTAAATTTTACAATTAATTGAACCTTTGCTTTCATTTCTTATTCATAAATGCAGGAATGATTCTGTGTACTGCGATGAAGATCGAAGGTAGTGTTTCCTAAAATGATGCAGAAAGAAATTATGGACCTCTTTGAAGAAATTAATGTCTGTATGAAAGGATACTTTCGGTGAGTACCTGATTCCATTCACTATGTGAGCGAAATTGACTACAAGTAGCGTGAATGAGCTTTCCCCCGTCTTCTTAGCGATAACAAGTATGAACTGCCTTCTAAACAAAGCCTAAGGATATGAAAGCTAGAATTTTCTATCAACACACTTTCCACGCCATAATCTTCATTGGCACAAATTCGAATAAATAGCTGTAGCAACACCTGAAAGCATGTGATTTTCAATTAGTGCCCAATGATTAAATACCTATTCTGACGGTACATAAGGTCGATGAACCCGAATTTCGGTAGTGTTGATGCAAGAAATTTTCGTTAAGCTGTAAAGAATATAGGTTGGTTTTCTATTCAGAAGTTATTTAAATAAAAAATATACGGAACAACTCAAACCATTCCGTTCAGAATACGAGGAAGAGTGAATCTTTGGAATTGAAGTAACTTTGAGAAATAAAGGATCAGATTAATGAAACTTCCGATTTTCTGTATAAATTGTTTACTGTAGGAAAAACTCAAATTTTAAGAGTAGTTTGCCGTTACGTCTTGCGTTTACGTTACTTTTTTGCGTCTTATAGTCTAACAATTTCAATTGTAAAACTTATTTCAACTAACGCTTATGTTTTTTATCAAGGTTATTTTATGTTACATTTATTTGATGCAAGTTATTTCCACTTTTCGAGTTTTTCCATTTCAGATATTTCGTAATAAATTTCCTCACACTTCGACATCTCACTAGGCAGCTGATTTAAACTCCAATATTTATTTATTTATTTTTCAATCGCCCACAAACAGCACTAATAGGCCAATTACAGTGGGCACTATAACAGTTTTTTATTCACAAGGACGAAACACACAACCATGCCCTAGGTGGAGATTGAAAAATCCACCTAGTCGGGATTCGAACCCGCGACCTCCGGGTTACCAGACGAGGACGTTACTCCCGCCGCCACCGAGGCAATTTGAAGTTATTTTCCGAGTATTATTATCCCGTTCTGACTTTGACTGAAGACGATAACTGAAGGGGGAAATTCTTATTTTTTATATTAATTCTTCGAGATTCGTGGTGAAATGTCAACAAAACGTTTCAGTTCCCATTACGTCTTTCATCTCACATTACCTTCCATTACATTACCTGCACGAGGTCTGTCCTCTTTGTCTTCAAACTCTCCAAGGCATTTACTAAATTCACCGTACTCTCGCGTCTTTTAAACACCGTGTTTTCGCTCCGTGTCGGTCCGTATATTAATAGGAATGTCCTCACCGATGCCTCCGTTCATATTTCTCTTTTCTTTCCCCTCCTCGGCCTTCTCTGTAATTTCTCATTACTTTTTCTTTTCATAATTATTCCATCAATCGAAATCCCTTTCTGGACCATTCCTGGACCTCCTGTCCAAGCTCGATTAATTTTTTAGTGTCATTCCTCAACCCCCTCTCCATTCTGCATCATTCTTCTGTGGACCGTGGGCCGATCGTCATCTGTCCTCAGCATCCTCCTTCGAGCCTATAATGAAACAGAGGTGGCGCAACGTATTCTTGCAAGGGAACGGGGTTTTCGCCAGATTAACTGCTCCATGTGACGTCAGACAGGAGACGGATTCGTAGTTTACACGTGTTACCAAGTGTGAGCCTGGAAATATTTGAAACGGGTTGTTTCAGGCGTGACTTATGGAATTTACTCGTCATGTAAAAGGAAAAATTTTTATGACTTTTTAATTATAATATTTTGTTAGCTCTAGCGTTCCATTAATGCCACCGTTTTTCATAAGTGGGTTAACATCGAGCTATGCGATCTTTAGTAAAAGATAGCCTTCTGATATATTAAATGCATTTTATAAATCACTTCCTGCCTTAAGGTTTGCCGAGACCGTCCCCTGCCTGACGTCACGAATCGACGATTTACTCCGGCGTCACTTTTTGTCCCAGCTAGGGCGACCCTAGTACTTTTACGCTTGAAGGAACCCTCCGTCAGCTCCGAGCCTCCCGTCTCCGTCCGCCCTTCGGGGAGCGCTTCCCGCGTCCACCGCCGGGCGCCGCCACCGATCCCTCCTCCCGCCCTTTTCATTCACGGGACCACTCCCAGTGCCGAGCGCGTGCCGAGATGACATCACCACCCCCCGGTAATCTCTCGAGTCGCTCGAATCAAAGCCAGTCTACCTCCAGTGTGTTTGATCTCCATCTCGAATAATAATAATAATAATATAAAAAAACACGTGAGGTTCATTTGGGCCGCGCCGGTTTGCCCGTGGCAACCTTCCCCCCCACACCAGCCTTCCACTCTTCCTCCATCCCAATCCGCTCTCTCCTCCACCTACCGCACCTTTCCTTCTCCTTACCTCCTCCCCGCATCTCTTTTTCATCCTCCGCCTCCTACTCAATCATACCTCCATCCCCTCAGTTCTCTCTCTCTCTCATTCTCCCTCGCTGTCTTGCCCCGTCTTTTCTCTTTTTCTCGGCGATTTAAAGAGTTTAGATTGGCCACTGTCCGTGGCCCATTTAGAGCTAACATTCGCGTCCCCACACACACACACACACACGCACACTCACACGAATCCAGACGGACGCTCACACAAACAAACACCCGCGAGTGAGCGTGTCCGACGTTGCCCGCTCTTGATCGCATCGAAGAGGCCTTTTCAGTTTCTCCTTGTTCCCATGGAGCTTTGCATTTCCGCGCGAGTTAAATTTTCGGATGGTGCGGCGTGATCATGCCTGTGCTGAATAGTAAAAAAAACAAACATTAAGGGCACGCGGGTAATTACTGCGAAGGAAGGTGACGTCCTGCTCGTCTACGTTCCAATATCATTTCCTTATTCATTCACACTGAATTTTTATTGACTCTACACGACGTTTTTTTAGTAGAACAGTAGCTCTCTGCTAGACGGTTTAAAAAAAGAATAAAAAATTTAGCTTTAAAAATTAATGATAAATTGGTTATCCCTACCGTGCCCTTTCTCGACATTTCATCAATTGGTTCGAAAAATATTCCGCCGTCACCATCTTGACTTCGTCATCTTTGACTTCGCTTTCCGCGTATAATCTACGCTTACTTTTAATTCGTTCTCTGTACTGTTGGCACTAACCAACCATGCTTTGTTTTTTTTTTTAGAAACATTTATATTTTTAAAATCTACTCAAGCACTGTATGAGCCAGTCCTTCTGCGAGGACTGTCTCAACATCGCGATTGCGAGTTGCGCCCCATAACCTGTAACTACTTCATGTAAACGTTACCCAAGTGTGGGACATTTTTCATTGTGAGGCTGCCGTGATTCAACGACGCCAGTAATTTATTTAATGATTTTCTCCCCTTGAATGCTTGTATCATTAGGTAAACTTATTTGAACATGCTGTTTGCCCTCGTTTCTAAGATTACACATGCGATTCTCGTCGTCGATTCTCCTCACAGATAAGACGCGGGACCTTCGGTGACTCATGCAGAAAGAAAAATTCTATCCAGCTCTCTTGGAGAACATTTTGTTCAACAAGTGTATAGCTGTATCCATGGGTCGGAAAACTGTGGAGAAAATCTCAGAAAAAATTTTGTCCGATAGAAATTTATTTTCTTCGTACTACCTAAAATATTTCAATGAGATTTTGTACTTACTTATTCCATTTTATGATTTAATTAAAAATTCTGTGTTAACCATTGACCAATAATTGGGCTTGGCCAAAAAGCTACGCAAAATTTAACGGAGATTAATCGGCTCCCGCCAAAAGATGTCTCGACGAGTTGTTTTGAATTACGGGAGAGACGATGCCTTAAGAGTTAAAAGTACTACTATCATTATATGTTTGTACATTGTACCACTCCACTGTCATTGATACTAGACACTAATATTTTATAATTTCTGCTTTCATAAAAATAATGTGAATTTGTGAGTAAGTATAATGATTACTACAATATTAGTGTGATACGGTCTCTTTTCCCGTCCAGGATCTACAGATATCTAATTTTTTAAGTGAGACGACATTCCACTTTTCAGTCTTTATAGTCAATCGGCGTGCCAGATGAACTTATTTATTGATTTCATTTAAATACAAGGTGTTTATTGAGATTTTACTTGCATAGTTTCAATCTCGTTTGGCATGTCTATGACACGTAGTACACAATCATGTAGTATGGTAACGGAATGCATCTGAGAGATATTTATTAAGTATTTTGCGAATCATAAATTGTTTTCTTCATTAGACCAAATACTAATATTGTAATGCGGTAAACTTGGCCTATCTCAATATATTTTTTGGAACTATCGTTAGAAGATTCTATGAAAACCTAATAGCATTGTAGATTGTTCATTTGCCAGAGAATCGTTTTGATTTTTACTGCATACTGATATTGGAGGGAGGGTTCTTGGGTTTCCGACCGGGTCCAGGAGTTGGTTAACCCCGATCTTTCGAAAGCCAAGTCTGCCATCGTCGTCAGGGTGAACTTCAGGGATTCACCCTGAAGACGATGGGGAACTTTAGCCTTTGAAACGTCGGGGTTAACCAACCTCTGGACCCGGTCGGAAACCCGAGAACTCTTCCTCCAGTATATTCGCCGGGAAAACCTAAGAGCCTTCACATACTGATATTACATGAATATCAATTCCTTCGTCACTAGTTTGAACTCTTTGTTAATCGTTTCTACTTATTTTAATTCGGTAACTCTCTTGATCATTCCTCCCTTTTGATGATAATTAAGGCGAAGAATTTACATATATCCGCCGAAAAAGTTAAAAAATGACGGATATTTCCAGATTCTCACACTGGTATTAATGGGCGAATAAACGTCCTTTGCTATGTACCCTTCAAAAATGTACATGTTATTGCTTTTTGTAAGGTAAATTTCCTTACTGAGTAATTTGTTCCTGAATCAGGAAAAAGGCTCCTTTGCTCGCTTCTTGCGCTTCTCGAATCTGGAAACGTTAAGAAATTAAACGAACTGAGTTTCGATGAGGCATTTATGTGTAATTTACATTGGTTTAGGTTTCGTTCTAGTTTTTCGTATACACTGTGAAAACAAGCGTGCGTCATTAGCACGGATTCGGACTTTTCATTCATCTCTTTCAAAATGAAATTATCACGTGATTTTTTCGTCTTGCTCTTCATTAAAATTTCTCATACAACTTCCGCGAGCCTTGATCGAAAGAGTTCTAGAAGCAAGTGATTATTGAAAGGAGGTATGTTAAAATTCCGTCAATATTTGTGTATCACTCATTGACAGTTTTTGACCACCGCTAATATTTTTTTGATGGCCGATAATTTACTGGCGTGACCTTTATTCGAATCCTCCGGACAGTGGGTTTGGGGAAAAAATGTAATAATAATAATAAAATGTCTTTATTGGGGCGAGATTGAGACTAGATAGTCCCTTCTTCCACCTAAGCCTTGTGCATCATTTTCTGGACAAGAATAAGTTCCGCAGATCGAGCCTATGAAGTGACTGCCTTCTTCTTTTCTCACTCCGCGTAACACCAGTCACCCGAGTGTTCTAAGAACTATGAACTCCACTCGTCGACCATCTTCGAAGAACACGAACCTTCGGATTAGGGGATTTAAATTAGATCGAACGTAAATTGAACGGCCGTTGTTTATTTTGAAATAAATTTCACATGAGATCATCGTTGTTCCTTGTAATTGCGAATTCCTTCCAAAATTACTCAAGTTATAAGGTAATTTCTTCCGGCTAGGGTCAAGGCTCTTAACAGTGTGTGTTTAAACAGTAAGTTTAACTCTAGTGTATACGTTCATTGCTCCTAAAAATACTTGAATTTATCTAATTTAGAGAAATAAAATGACATTAGGCGTCAAAAAAATCTACAGTGGCTGTAAAACAAAGAATGTGACTTTCCGCGATGAAGAAAGAAGAACAGAAAGAAGTCATCAAAGTTACCCAAACTCAAAAATTTTTATTTTGTGATTTATTTTAAACTGTACTTATAACGAAATTTACTTTTATCAACCCTTTTACCCCAAGAAAATGAAGATGTGATTACGTTTAATGAATTGATATTTTAGAATGCCCATTGGAGTAAGCCTACTATTACGCTTGGTTCTGCAAAAATGTATTTCTCGACACTGGCAAGTTTATTTTTGATGTCGATTCTTGAAACGTCGGCTTTCACATATTTGGTAGAATTAACCTGGAAAAAATTATGAATGCAGCGCAATTTCCCCCCGACCATCCTTACCTTTTGCATTTAGATCATTGTGTGACTGATCCCTGGAATCAGTTCCATTAAATCATCGGAGTCGCTAATTGGATTCAGTAAGTGAAAATGATAAATTTGACTGCATAACAAGCATTGGGGAAATGGGCTAGATTACTTCTCGTATGCAAAGAGACTTCACTTAATGAAGATTAAAATTGATAACCTCTAGATATGAAAGGAGCTATGGCAATCGTTCAAATGGGATCAAATAATCGTTTCAAGGACAACGTGCCTGGTGATTTTATTAAGGAACTCGATGTCGCCAACGGTCTCTCCGAGCGGCGCTAACTCATGTCTATTACGGGGCCACGCCGTTCGTTTTAATTTTCCCAGCTGACATTATTTTGATTGCTCGGCCGGATTATTTTTTAATGAGCGATCGCGCGCGTTTCATATCACGGGATGATGTACGGGAGGACCCGAGCGATCCACTTTATCCGCCGACACCCCCTTTTTTTTTTCCCCGTTTCGCTTTCTCACGTCCCGCGGTTGTTGCACTCTGGGGTGTTTGGGGTGCGCCGTCGGGGGAAACTCCTCCTCCGCACCTTGCGTTTGAAAGGTTATCCGTCACTCCCTCTTAGTCGAACGCCCCCCCCCC
>WURS02455999.1:0-13886 GCA_011762765.2 Rhinocypha anisoptera | reverse complement strand
ATGAAGCAGTTTCTGTTTTTAATAATAAGGTAATTTTTGTTTACATATTAGGTTTCCTGTTTTTGGATAAAGTGTTTTAGACCTTCGGGATATTTTAGCATTAGGAAATGGAACTGCGAGCATTCCTTGATTTAGAATTTTAATAATATTACGTTCACTAATATCTGTGAGACTTTCGACGAAAGTCCGTGTCAAAAATGCCACGGCTTTTTTTTTGACAAAACCTACCATATGCAAAAAGATCTCACTGCAACGAGTGTAACTCGCCTCTAACGGTTGAACACCTCCTGATGGAGTGCAATAGATACCGGGCAGTTCATCTCAATTATAATGTTGAAGGCGATCGAGAGATCATCCTTGGTGATGAGCCTGTAATTATAAGCCGCGTTCATTATTCTAAACACCTATTAAATAAATCAATTATCACACTTTTTGTTTTTTAGTGATTTTTTCTGACTTTTTAAAGTAACCAAATACTTATATATATAGGGGAGGCCGGCGCTAGACCGCGCACGTAATTTTTTTCAGTAAAATTTCTGATTTATTTTTTATGCTAGTGTACGACTTATACCTTCACGAATCATCGGTGTACTTAGCTAAGGTATTTTTTAACGGGTGTATTTAAAAAAAACTGTTATTACTGAAGTCAGGTCATGTGCGCAGACTCGCCCCTTGAACGGGGCGAGTCCGCACATGTATTATAATGAATCGAGTAACTGATTGATTCATTTCAGACTACATTTATTTTACAATTAAGAATACTGTTAAAATATAATACACTGACTTGAATTAATAATACAATAATATCATTTTAATTAATAATAATAATAGTACCACATTTCGAGCGTAAAAAATTATACTAAACTTCAATTTTAATTGAAAATAATTTATAACAATAAAAGTTAGCCATAGTCTGCATTGCTGTTGCAACACGAACATAAAACGTTTTTTTACCTTCAACACAATTTTCACGTGCCCAATTATGATTTATTGTACATTGGGTCCATATTTCTTGTGTGTCTGATTCTCCTTAAGACTCAGAAGAATAAATACATAAAGTCTTTTTTTCGTCATCACTACTGATTTCTATTATTTTTATACCATCTTACTCTTATTGTTTGACTGTGTAACCATTTTGATTTTTTGTTTTTCTTTTATTTTACAATAGAAGCATTTCCTTTTCTATCTTTTGTAGCTTTGAATTTTCTTTTTTCAGCCTAATTACTTTGCGTATTGGACTGTCTGTAAAAATTTCAAATGATTTCTTTTTTTTCCGAATCGCGTTTCCTTTCTCGGAGCATCCCTCTTTAACGGACGTTTCTCTTTTGAAACTGGGAAAACCTTCGAAGTAGAAGGAATGGGTTCATGTGATTTTTATGAATACCGACGTACTTCCGTATCCGTATACGAATTCATCCGTATCCGATGCAGCTGGACTAGATGATTGCTTAGCAGGTGTAGGTGAAATAGATGTTGCTAGATTAATTGTGCTAGCATTGGATGTTGAAAGATTTTTCTCAACTGGAAAAGGTCTGTCTGTGAAGTATGATAGCATAAAGTCAGTGTCCGTGAAAATATCAGGGTTGAACTGATAAATGCCCGAAACTCGAAATCCAGTCATAATATTTATAGGCGTTACTGACATTGGAGAGGCTGTAGCTAAAATAGATGGTTTATCATACATTGTCATGGACCTTTTAGGCGTAGATATCCATTCGTCACAAGCCGTGTTAATGTGCTTCCTAAGTGTGCCATATACACCCCCGTCCAACGGCTGAAGTTTGTGGATGCAGTTTGAAGGGAATGAAAGCGCAGTCACACCATTCTCTGTAAAATGTTCAAGAGCTTCCGGAGATAGATGAGAATCATGAATGACCAATAAAAGTAGATATGGACATTCTTTTACACAATTCGCGTAAGAGACAGAATGCTTAGCAAACCCAGATTTAGTGCTCTTCCTTTTATAAATGCGCACCATTATGGATTTGTAAAAACCACATCAAAGATGGATGTCTTATTCTTACTAATAACTTATAATGCCAGTAATATCCTTTTATGAATACTGAAAAAATTATAAAATAAATGTTATTCCACGGAAATATATTATTCTAATATACTTTTTAAATTCCTAATATGTAACGGCAAAAGTTTCATTTTTTATATGATGCGAGGACTAACCCCGTGTGCTTTGCGCGGACTCGCCCCGACGCCGTTTTTAGATTTCACCATTCATTTTATTAATGAATATGGTACTTACTAACTACTTTAACCTCACTGATTGATGTACAAGTAGTGTAGAATCAAAACATTTAGTTTTATAAACAAGAAATAGATTGTATCAGATAAAAATTAGCAACTTGAAAATTTTACTCAATAGAAAAATTACTTTTTGGGAGCTCCCCACAAGAGACGCTGTATGGACTAGTTGAAACTTGCGTGGATAAAAGGTGTAGTGTTTCTGCATCGACTACTGTGGAAAGTGCTGATCTCTAGTTGCTCGCTAAGACACGTCCGCGGACTCGCCCTGGTCTCCCCTATATGCTATATATATGTATTTATATGTATTGCAAAATGACATTGTTGTCGACGCACCTTTAAACCCTAAAACTACTACTACTATATGAACAAATTCTTATAACACTTCTACGTATATGATACCGCGCTTGCAAATTTTCTTCGACATTCGCAAAAAATCGCGAAATCGTTAAATTTTTAAAAATCACAACTACAGATTCCTGACCAGCGAAAGCTTAAACAAACATACACACACATATATATAAATTACTATATATATATGAAGAGAAAATGTCGGTTATCAACCGTTAATTACTTCGCGAAAGTCATCTTTTTCATAGAATTTTGTTATAGTCAAGAGAATCACGTAATATATAAGCATTTAGACGTTGAATTTCACAATCGCGTCTCCAAGCCACACCGCCCGGGGCTGGTCACGGGGATTCACTTGTAGTGGTTCGTATCCGATTCGTTTAAAGATATCATAAAATGTCAAGCCGTCTGGCGATTGTGAAATTCAACGTCCAAAGGGTTTTATGTTCTCCTGTTACGTCCTCTCTTGATGTTCTCAAAACTCGATGACACGTCGTGACCTGATAGAAGAAAATGACGTGATACCAGATGTTTTAGTGACGAGCGAACATTTATTCGAGATCTCTTTACCATCTACTTCATCTGCATTTTTTCCTGAAAAGAAGCGATGAAATTCAGCACCATTCCATATGTTCAAGATACACGATGGACTGAAGGAATAATGAAGATAGTGGTATTTTCGTTTCAAGGCATATTGAATGTGTGAGATACATGTGCCTTTAATTGTGATATTCAATGCTGTTTCCCTTGATTCCTTTCTAAAGTCAGAAGTCCAGAAAAATCAGGTACAGCAACGGTTATTATTTATATCTGGAATTCCCAAAGATTAAATATTAGAATTATAGTGGTAGAGGTTGGTAAAAACTTTGAACAATGGTGGAAGTTCTGTTATACGAGTCTACATGGTATCATGGTTTAAATGGGATGAAGGAAGGTATAAGAGTAGTTGCAGAATTGGTCACAGAATGATCTTTGATAAGCTTTATGCTCTTTTAAATACATCGAGGTAGGATTTGTCCAATATGTAAACGTGGGGGACATTCAGAACACTTTTATTCATGCAGTAGATTAGAAAGCATACATACTTCATTTATTTCAAGGTGGATGAAAAATTATTAGTATTATCTCAGACGTGTTCTTACAAAAACAATAGAGCAACAGAACTACAAACAAAAAGACAATCGACGCTAAGGGGATGAGAAAAAAACTCGTTTCAATATTTTATATTGTTTCAAACAAGTAAAAAAATTAAAAAAATTTAACATTTGGAACAAACACCAACTTTTTTATATTTTCCATTGTGACGTGGCTTGTTTTCACGTATCCACCGATTCAAGGGGAAACCCAAATGGCAATATGGCAGTATTCTTTAGTTACCAATTCCTTTTAATTTATTTTGATTGCATTCATTTATTACTGCACGACTCATAAGTGCTATCATAGAAACATTTCGAATAGAGAATCATCGATCCAGTTCTGATTAGGCAACTAGTCACAAAACGAGAGAGATATTATCTGGATATTTAGCGATGCCTCTTGATCTTAAGTTATCTGAATAAGTTTATCAGTGAAATTTTATGCTGAACTGATACTACTTCACTCAGATTGATATTTTTATGAAGTTTTATCAGATGCCGACTGAAAATTTTATGACTTATATCAGTTTACAATGTAAGCTAAGTGAAAATACTCGCATGGAATTATTACGGAGTGAGAAAAAAAGGAATATGAGTGACTTTTTTGCAAGAACCGAGTCACAGAGACCGCCCATTCCATTCCCATTGCATTCTTAACCGGTACTTAGAGATAGAGAAAGTGTAATCTGAGTTATTTAACGGGATGAGATGATTTGAGTGGCTTTTTTTTCCCGATTTCCCACCGATGCATTGAATCTCATGCAGTCTTGGATTCTCCGAGGATATTCTGCTTTCGGTTGGTGAACCTCTTTTTGGAGAGATCCACAGTCAAAACCACAGTCTTCAAGCACTAGCGTCGGTTTGAGAGGTTAGGTTCGAGGTCGCTTATTTTGACACTGCCCCCTTGCTTACCTCGGTCGCGGGTCCTCTGGAGAATGGAACTGGGCACCAGTGCACTTGCAAAAAGAGCGTGAAATGGGGAAGGGAGGTTTGCGATCTCGCTCGCTATCTGGGTCTTGAGAATATGAAAAAAATTAAGGGAATGAAGCATTTCCATCTTTGTACCCCCGCAAGGTCCGTGCGACCCTTTACAGACAGCCCACCTTCGGTCACGCATAGCGCCGGATACTCCTCTGGCGCATTTTCCGCATTCGCGTATAAGCCTACATACTGTCACCACTCCTTCCGGGAGGGGGTAGGGAATGGTTACAACTCCGCTAGCTTTTCTCTCTTTTATTCTGACTTATCCGTCCACTCGCGATCCTCTTCACACCGTTTCACACACACCCACACTCCCTCGACACACCGCCTGCTTCCCGCGCCGTCCCGCCTTGCGTCGTCCCTCTGTCCGCTACCGCTACCCTTGCGTCCTCCGCGCTCTCATCCATTTCTTCGTTTTTCTCGAACCTTTGACGGGTTCTCGATTGTTCTATCCGATGGGCCCTCGGCTCGCGTCACACTCGGCCGTTCTGGAACGTTCCGCAGACGATTCTTTTAAACGGCCCCTCCTTGATTCAAACGACCGATCGTGACAATATCACCTGTCCGCCTAGGCGCCGAGTGGGCCAGGCACACTTAAAATCATGGCATCGTAAAATAAATCGTCCGATTTATTCCAAATTGACTTCACTTAGGTTTTTTCTTGCCGGTGATTACGAATCTGAAGTCAAAATGTTAAAAATACGAATAGTTTGGCGAATACGTGTCCAAATTTGAAACAAAATTTGCAAAAATGTCGTAAAATAATTGTGATCATACTATATGTATGTATATACATGTTT
The DNA here is from genome assembly GCA_011762765.2 of Rhinocypha anisoptera. Taxonomy (NCBI): domain Eukaryota; kingdom Metazoa; phylum Arthropoda; class Insecta; order Odonata; family Chlorocyphidae; genus Rhinocypha; species Rhinocypha anisoptera. Next base: position 8,362 of record WURS02455999.1, on the reverse strand, counting down.
TCGATCTAGCTGATCACGAATATAAAGTCGAAACTTTAATACGCAAGAAAGTTTGAATTTCACAATACGAAAAATAAAAATGAACGATTTTTTTGCATTTTTCATGTATACAAAATATTCCATTCAACATGTATACAATATAATGACATAGGAAATTTGCACAATATTATTAGATAATATTTATAACATACTTATAATTAAAAAAATATGTATATATACAATATACTATATATAGACAGCTTATGAGCCTACATTGAAGGAAATATATATTAATCATCTACATATATGAATATCCTCCATGGTTTCTATGGGTTATTATATAAACAATTAACAATGGACAAAAAAATAACCTTTTATATAAGGTTGTAATTCGCTTACTGCAAAGAGAACCGCGAGACACTCTCACTTCGTAGCACTGTAATTTCGCTCCGCCACGGCGTGTGAAAATTCGCATATTAAGGTAGAGGGGCCTATACCTCTCCCTGTGCCACCTATGGAATCCCAGGAAGATCTGGTAACCAGAAAATCACTCAGGTTGGGCTTAGTTGGAGGATATTAAAGACGTCACCGGGTCTTGGATCTGGGTCCTGTGTTCAAGGGAAAAGCTATCTAGTCACTGGGCTGTCGCTATGCAGATATAAATATTACTCGTTTGTCGGATGTATGTCGTATACCTTTACGAAAAGACTAAAAAAAGATTATTAGATATCGGTGGCGTTCACTGCGAGGTTATATCCTTATGAATGCTACTTAAAATTAGAAACAGATGAGTCCCACCCAATTAAAAAACAAAACTGTCCGCAGTGTAAATTGAAATAAGTTCACTGTGGAGGCCGTCACTTGGTGGAATTCCATGATAGAGTGAGGGTTTTTTTTATTAACTTTTATATTTCCACAAAAGAAATTTTGTGGAAATACAATAGTTATTAAAAAACCATTACTCTGAATATTAAAATTTCGAATATTTCGTATACCGTAATTTCGTATAAAATATTGGGATACCACCCAGCATTTATTTCATAGTGATACTGTTTTTCGATAAAAAATGTAGAGTTGAAGAAATAGCTATCGCGAACAAGAAGGGAAATGTCTAGCGTCCACCAAACCCACCCGCGACACGTAGATAATGTCACGATAAAACAACTGTTTAGCCGAGAGAAATGGATTGGTACGTATTTACGACAAATCCATGTAGAAAGTTGCCATCCGATGAGTGAAGCATTGTCCGACATTAAATTTCACCCTTCCTTTGCTTAGAAGGCTGTTGTTTGCGTCAGAGATGATTTTTAACACCTCGTGATTTGAGATCACACCGTGCTTACCTGGTTCACTCCAGTAATGTATTTAATCTGGCGTCGTTTCAATGAGTTTTTGAAGAACGGGAAATGTCGATTGTTTTATTTTTATGAGTAACGGGAGTTGTTGAAGGGCAGCGTGCGTGAAAATCGTTTCCAGAACCGCGCCTGGAGGAGTGCTCAGTGTACTTCGGTTCGACGGCGAGCTTCGCGGACGTCCAGCAGAGGTCGGTGTCGCAGCCGGACATGCTCTCCATGTCCGACGTGGGACGGAGCATCTCCAGTCTGGAGGCATGCGACCGGTGCCTGGGCAGCGACGGAGAGGACGAGGTGTTCCACAGCCACAGCATGTTCGAGAGGCCGGGATTCGGGAAAGTCGCCTTCAGGTGCGGGGGGGCCGGCACACACATACGCGCGCAAGGCCACGCAGCGGCGAAGATTGCTCCTCTCGGTCGAGGGACCATTCATGGGGGGGGGGTCTTACGTGCATAGTGTCTCACCGTGGAGAAATTGAATTGCACACGGGGTTGCGATCACCGCACTAACCGGCACGAGACAAACACCTGTCCATGAGATGCACTCTGATATTTTGGGTCACGCTTAAGTTCAAATAATAACAACTTTAATTGCGATCAATTTATGTAATAATTCCGAAAAATGTCTGTTTAAAAGGTTTTTTTCCTCTTTCCATCATGAAATTTTCACATAATATCAATTGGTAGTTTCGGGTGTAATTTCATTGAATCGATCCGTAATAGAATGAAAAAATGTAAAATACTTAGGTAAATACGATGATGGCGGGCTTCGAAAAAAACAGGTCGTGTTTTAATTAAAACACTGTAGAACCAAAAAGTTACCGTTTTCCATTCCAGTACGTCATATCAAATTTGAGCATTAATAGCCAACATTGGTCTCTCACTTGATAACACAATAACGTCATACTGAACCAGAGACTTTGATTTTTCAACATATAAAATGCTGGCATATTAATAACAACTCGGTCTTTTTAGTCTTCTAGATAATGAATTTGGGACACTCGTTGAGTTGAACTCAAACTCTTTAATTTTTTTGTTCTAACAACAACTTGTTAATTCTAATTTCACTGTACACTATTGTTTTGAGTTTTCTGAGTATTATGTAATCAAAAAGTTTTATAATGGCTATCTGTAATGGTGTTGATATATTCAAACTGATGGATATTTTTCCGATGGACTAGTTATACAAATATTTTATCATAATAAATAATATCTTCTCTGACAAGATCGGAGAAGAATAATTTTAGAAATACTTGTTTAGATCATGATTGAAAAAATCTAAAAGTAAGTTATTAATCTTCGTAATAATATAAACATATCTCTTCTGAGGAAAGGTATAAGGTATTCGCCCATCTCTTCTCCCTAATGTTTGTAATGTTTTCTAAATTTTCGTTAATCACCTTTTTTCTGACACCATTTTAATATTTATTTCACTTATGAAATGGGGTATTTGAACTTATAAAGTTTTTTTATTTTTGAAATTTAACACTATAAATAAATTAACATAAAAAAATTTTAACACTTGAAAGTTTCCGTACTGGATTTATTTCGTAAGATGGCTGCTTAAAAATATTTCATACAAATATTTTGAACTGTGAAGTGAATTTTGAAGTGTTTTGATATAAATATGTCGTAGAATTTTATGTCTTGCTTTAAAAATATTTTTATGTTTAGTAGGTTACCTGAAATAAGTTTTTAAAAATCACTCTCGTCAATCCTAAGCTTGACTTGACTTGATAAATCATCACTCACAAAGGATTTAATTCTCAGCTTATGTTCTATTCATTTTATTTTCTTTTAATTAAGTTAAATTTGAATTAAAATATCTAATACAAACATTTTCTTCCTCTCCTCACAGGCAAAACTCTGTCATACTTCCGGCGTCTGCAAAGACACTATTCAGTAAATTACAAAGAGATATTAAGAAAAGATCTCAGAGTATAGGAGGGATCGGTAAGCTTTTACGTATTTCCCTTTTTTAAACTGATGGAGAGAACTTTTTTGGGGAACTCCCGTCATCAAAGTCGCTGCTATTAGCTCTAACTGGAAGTCATTGAGTTAGAGCATAGTGCCGATACTAACATTATTAGCGATTTCATTTTATTCGCCATAAATATTTACATTTACAAAGATGACTTATGAATCGTAATAATTAGGAAATAGGTAATATAACCACTCAATTTAAGATAAAAATCTGATGGTGAGAAATTATTTTCTAATGGAGAAAGCTTGTCTTTAAAATTGGCTTTTTGGAAGCAAAAACTTCTGGTAGAGCAAATTCCAGGGAGGCAGGAAATTTTTACTTCACGGTAATAATTTATGGGGACACTGGAGCTCCGGGAAACTTACAAAGAATTGGTAGTCGGTCAGAATAAGTAATAACAAGAAAAGTTTACCAGCTACATGCATACATTGCCTATTGACCATTCCAGTATCCTCGTTTGTTTTTGTTGAGCGTCGAACGCCCCTCTGCACAGTAGTTTTCCACCAACTCGGATGCTCCACTATTCTTGATCTTGATCTAATGAGAGTAAAACTGCGATCTTAGGAGGCGACGACGTGGACGATGAGGACGAGATGACCAGCATGGACGTGTTCCTGTTCATCTGGGGGTTGGTGAAGGAGGGTCCTTTGCTGCACCGCGCCGGATACACCCTGGAATCCTTGATGGCGGCGACGGAAGAGGATCTGAGACAAGCAGGCCTGCCGATGGGGCCGAGAAAGAAACTACTGAGCGCCATCCAGAAGCGGAGGGCCGTCATCGAGTCTCCTTCCACTTCCACCATCGCCTCCAGACTGTGAATCATTCTCGTTCATTATTAAGGTTTTTGGCGTGAAGCCCGTCAGTTCCGAACACCGTTGAACCTGCATCCGAGTTAGCCTATTTCTTACACAAATTGAAGATGGGAGCACAAATATTATGATATAAATCGGAGCACTGTACGACCGTTTCGGTGTTTTGTTCTTCAGATGAAATATGCTAATTGAAGTCGAGTTAAAGCTGCCGGATATTTTTTGAATTAGAGTGATAATTGTTATAATATTTAGGTATTCCAATTATATTATGTTGTTCATCCTTTGAAAGGTAAAAAAATACTATTGAAAAGTAAGTACTTTAATTGGAATATGCCAATGTCACTGAATACTATGCGAGTGAAAATATTTAAAAAGGGAGAATTGATAGTTCAGCGCCTATTGCAAGAGTGAGTAGGATACTTCATATTCTCTTGACCCAATTAATGAATTAAAATATATTAAATGTATTTCCTAGTGAAACTAGTTCTACTGTGATTTACTACATATTTCAATACACTAATTTTGAGAGTTATCAAAACTTTTCATCGCAATATGTGAACTTACTTAAATGCGTTCCATGTGCAGGGGTATGGAAATTTTCCACTTGCCGAATTAATGGTTACCGAAATAAAAACTATGATGTTTCGAAGGATTAGAACACAAATATTAGTCTTGTTCTAACCCATTGGGAGGAATTAAGTTCTTATTAGATCTTAACAGAATTAAATGAAAGTTGTATGAACAAAAAATATCGTTTTGTAGGTAATTTGTATTGATTAAAAAAAATAAAAGTAATAATTAAACTACCACTATAAAATTTCCAAATAACTTTACCAAGATCTATTCATATAAAATTGTCACAATCGAATCTTTCACCTATGTTAATTATAGTGATATATGTCAGGAAAAATATAGTTTATTATTTGTGTGTTGTTCGACTTTGGTTAAAATATTTTTCCCTACAAGAGTGCATGGAAATATATGTATGCGTGGGATCCCAAAATATGTATCCATTCATCTCATCCTGGTCGACCTGAAGTTTCTTCACCATTCCCTTATTGGTTTTAAAGGATTATTCTTCTCTATCGAAGCTGATGGTTGGTGAGATTATCAGTATTTCTCTTCGTTCTTATCGCTGTAGTAAATCTGCTGTCACTAAAGGAAAGCACTGGTCCTTCTTTCCCGCACCTTTCCCGCCTTCGTTCGGATTTCATCACGCAACAATTGCCTGACCTCCCCTACCATTCTCAGCACTTCTTCGTTAGTTTTATTCTCCCTTCATTTCAACTTCTCCATCCTTCAGTCATCAACCTTCCTTCCGGAACCAGGTTTCAGAAACATTTGATGGTTTTTACTAATCTTTACCTCCTTCCCTAAGGTCCCTCTAATCGACCCCTTCCTTTTTCGCAATAGTATCTTTTCATCCATCATGCATCATGACGTTATCTGGTTATCCACCAACGGCATAATCGTATAGATAATATGAATTTTTGGTTGCAGAGGGTACGGAAAAGAGTCTGGTTGATGACTAACATTACTACTTATCGTAGCCTGTCTACTGTTGATATATATACTGTTGTTTATGGTGCATGCGTGCAATGCAATCTGTCCTATCCTTACGTTAGGAGTCTCCTTTCCGCATGCGTGTGGTGCGGTGTTGTGGCGAGCCCAGGAGTTGACCTCGGCCCGCCGCGCCGCGGCGTGGCGCAACGTCTCCTCGCTCTCGAAGAACGCGTGGGAGGGTGTTGTGGTTTGGTCCTTTGAGGCGAAAGCAACTTACCGGAGGAGCCTTTGACGTCGACGGGGCACACCTGACCTTGCTCCTGCGAGAGACATTCATCATAAGCAGAACGCAGTGATCACGGAAGAAGACTTGAGAAGAATAAAATCGGGTGTTGTGCCTGGTCGTCAATTCGCCGCACACACGATAAGGCCAATGATGGGGTCCAGCAGCGTAAGAAAAAGGAACACGCCAAAGAAGGAACACATGCATGGTGAGGAAGATGGAAGAGGCGGACTCCAATGAGAAAAACCTTGCCTCAGCTTGGAAGATCAAATGAAATCCCCAACTCTACATAAATCCGTTTCTATTTAATTTATATGTAGTTTCAAATAGCGGATATGAACAGAATCCAACTCTGATAACTCAACTATAATCCAGCCATGCTGCGTCGAATGACAACTCCGTTCTAGCGTGCCAACTCTGATCATAAATGATAATAAAATTTGCTGAGGAGATCGTAACTAATGGACTTCCTTAGTGAAAAAATGAATAAATTGTAAAAATGAAAATGTAAATTTCTACAAAATAAAAAGATCGCGACCGGACTAGAGGAATATCAGATAAAGATATATGCAATTAGTGTAACATGAACCATGAATATGGTACTAGTACCATGTGGTACCACCAGAATAGTACCACTTAGTACCATGAATATGGTACTAAGTGGATCTTGTGTTTAGCGGACTCAGGTAGAGTTGACCATACATTGTTTTCTAGCAGTTTAACAGTACTCTAGCAGGATACTGTGGAAACTATGGAATCTCTGGGTCTACATACAAGTTCCATTTTAGGCTATAAGTTTCTTAAGGCTGGATATCTGGACCCCAAGTAACTGGTTACTTTGCTATGAATAGCGCCTCGGAGAAATCTCCACGATTTCATGCAATTGGTGCATCATCACAATTACGTAGTACGAGCCTTAATAGTCGTGTAGAATTTTCGACCTGTGAATTGCGTTTGAAAAGGGGTCAACCTTGGTAAAATTACTTACCTCGTGGATGCCGTCTGCCCGCGAATATTCTTAGTTTAAATGCGACCAAAGTGTAATGCCGTTTCGGTGGATATCAATAGGGCGAAGATAATTTCTCAGTCAAGTCTTAGGAACGCCCATAAATGCAAACATAAATCTTTACCGGCAGAGGTATGCACATCAATCTATCCTCTTGTTAATTATTCATAGATAGGGAAAAATGGAATGATATTTGAGATAAAGGAAATACAAATGTCACACATCATACAGAAGAAATTGAAAAGTTGCAATAAGGAGAAATTGCAATAAGGTTTTCTTGGTTCCAGAGCTTCCTTGAAAACCGTAGGAAGCACAGGGAAAGAAATTACTAGGCTGATATATGGATTTCCACCCCAAATTGGGCTAAATACTGGGTGAGCTCTGTATTCAGCTAACAAACCAACCTTGTTGGTGGTTTTTAGGTGAGGGCAGAAAGGTAGTGTGGGTGATTGGAATGAATTGGACCGAACGACCGTTCAATTTCATTACCTGAGTCGGAAGAGTTAGGTTTCCGAGGGGGAAAAAACTTTGGAAGGAAAAAAATTCCGCTCGATTGTGTTCACGTTACGCACCTAAATGCGTAAGCTTTTATTATGCAAGTTATTGGGAAGTATGTTACAAGGAAATTTACAGAACTGCTGACTAAGAACGGGTGGCACTCGGAATCGGGAGAGGGCAGGGTGGGCAGGAGGACTCCCGGGTGGGTCGAGGTGAGGGGGAAACCCCGTCGAAGGAAGAAGGGGTCGAAGAACGAAAGGGGTGATGCGGAAAGGGAGGGAGGGGGGTGGTGGGATGAGAGGCAGAGGATTGGAAGTCTCAGAAGAAAACAGCAAGGAATGAATGAAAGAAAAATGGTGACCAGTTTATAAGAAAAAAATAACTCCCCCGCTTGGCGGAAGAGTGTATTTTTATTTCACACGCTTGAAATGTTTCGGGAATCTACAAAGAACTTAAAAAAAAAGAGAGCAAATTACATAAGTATTATTATTTTTTTAAAGTTTTTTTTTTTAAACCTACTCTTCTCTCATTTTTTTATCATCAACATTATTTTGCTTCTCTTCCTACGGTGGACTTGTTCTGATTCTTCATCTCCCGTTTCACGCAGTTGTTTTTTTTTTAAATTTTTGCTCTTTTCCTTTGAGCTATCCTTTCGCGTCCGTAGTCGTTCTTCAGGTGCGGTGCAGGGGTCGTGTTTGATCAGTGTTATTTCTCCAACCGTTTTTTCCGCCGCGTCCGGTTCGATTTTTGACTGCGGTAGAGTGATGTGGGAAGTGGGGAGAGCAGGTGGAGGGAGGGAGGGATATCCTCTATCTCCCCTCTCTCTCTCTTTTCCCCACCGGCCAGCGAATGAACGGCAAGCCACTCTTTCTCTCTCTCTCTTTCTCTCGCTCACTCTCTCTCTCTCTCTCTCTCTCACACGCATACTCTCTCTTCCGACCGGAAC
>WURS02455988.1:0-13886 GCA_011762765.2 Rhinocypha anisoptera | reverse complement strand
CTTCAGACCGTCGTGGAGGGGGTAGTATTGCGTCATCAGCCGCGCGAGCCAGAACTGGAATCGTGACTTTAAATCGAGGAGCTCGGAATAATGTGCTGTATCTTTGTTAATAATGGACCGATTTCAATGTTTTTTTAATTAATTTGGGGTACTTTGAATAATTATTAACATCTACGCTATCGGTTTATCATAACAATTTGTTCTTTTCCCGCTTTTATGAATATGGTAGTAATACGAAGTTAAATTGTTACTCGAACGTGTTCTCTCAGTTTTTATTTCTTTCAATTGATTGTACTTTTGTCATACAACAATCACAATTTGCTCCTCATCTGATCTCAATGTTAAGTCAAAAAGGTCAATTAGTACTATCATTAAGTTGTCTTAGATTTTTGCATTTTGAAAGATCGACGATGAAATCATCTTTCAAACTGCCAAATTTACCACCAACAGAAAACGCAGCTGTCGAACACTCCTTTATGATCATACCTTCAGCTACAATCGCGGTTTGGCAATTTTTTAAACCCCATTTATTTCGGTTGGCAATTGGGCCCGGATGGTCTGGAACCTATGCATTCAAAAGATCCCATGATACCTCCGGAGGTATCTGAGAAAATTTCATGTCGATGTGATGAAAGGTGCGGTAATTCGTGTGGCTGTCAAAAGAACGGCTTGAAATGTACAAAGCTATGCGCAAAATGTAATGGCGAATATTGTACGAGTGCTCCTTTCATTGAACACGAGGAGATTGAAGATACTGATGCATTTGATGATCTCATCAAGACCGTAAACGCCAACTCAATTCTCAGAGTTGGAAAACGGAAAGAACTTTTTCGACAAGTGGGAAATCAAGATCTTGACTATCGAAAGCAGCATATTTCTGGACGAACGCGTCGAGGACACAATATACTGCACACGGGGTATTCAAAATCAACTGGTAATAATGATTGCTGAAATGCCTCTACTCGGGACCCCCTTTGACAAAAACAACTCTGAAATGATGTCTCTACCAACAATCGAGTGCAATAACAAAATTTATACTCTCATTAAATGCCCTACCCTCCTGAAGAAAGACCAGAGGAAACCACAAAAATGGAAGACTTCTGCTGCCTTCAGGAAACCCATATCACTCTAATCCCCATGCACAGCGCAAAAATTCTCTTGGGAGTCTTCACCATGGGGGTGGAAGTGCAAAGAAAGCACAGGGATGTCCTGTAGTTCATCCTATCCTTTATTGTCCAATTTCAGGGCTGCCCACCAATATATTTCCGTTGAGACTTAAGTCAATATACTTCAACAAACTTCCGAGAAAAGCAAAGACCTGGGTAGTCCACATGGAGGAATTCCAACTAAATCAATTTCACTAAGGCTGAAACCACAAATTATATGAAATCACAAATTTGGCATGGTTCCAAGTCAAAAGAAGAACTTTAACAACTGTAAGATCACCGACACAAGAGCAGAGGCAGCAGATTGGCAAATGCCTGAGGGCATGGTGTGATTGTACTTGGTCTTCTGCAGAGATGGTGGGGGGGAGTTATGATTAGCAGTGGTAGTAATTACGTTTATAGGAAGCTTTGATGCTATGGTCATTCAGCACCTCCTCCAGTTGAAGAAAAACCATAACAAGGACAAACAAAGTACTCATGCCCTAAGTGGGACTCGAACACATGAACTTTTAGAAAATTGAGATTATATTGAGAGACAAGCATTAGTTAGTATGCCAGATGCAGGGGGAGGGGGGTAGAAAGAGAGAGGGAGAGAGATGAAAAAAGAATCCGAAAGGAAAAACAAATCACGAAGAAGTAATTTATGGACCGATTGACTGAATTAAGACTGCTACAGTGGCAGTATTATATTGGATTTAATTTATAGAGCATTTTTAGGACCCCATATATTACAGGAAAAAACCCATTGGAACAAGCAACACCCATGCCCTACAAGAGCCTCAAACTCGTGACCTTGGGATAGCCAGCAAGCACCCTACCTAGTAGCTTAATCTGGACATCTGTGCATGGAGGCACCATAACACATTTGAGGGAGAAAGGAAATTATTCCATAGGTTCCACTTGAATGCAGAAACTATTATGCCAAAGGGGTACACACAAAATGAAATGCACTAAGTCATGAAAATTTGAGGACAATTATGTGTTACAGGGACAAATAGAGAAGCATACAGTAGATATAGAAGTAATCTGCAAAATTCAGACTGAATGCAAATTTTGGAAATGAGTGAATGGATTACACAACATTTCAGCATGTACAGTAAGAGGTCCGCTATAGTGAGTATGGGATATACCGAGAGCATCGCTATAGCCAGTGATAGTTTTGCGTTGGTTGGTCCACATGTTAAAACATAGAGAGTTCCGCCAGTTATTACGAGTGGTCATGTCTGCACTATCGCTATAGCGAGTAATTTGTGGCGTTCGGGTTGCATAACTCGCAGGATTCAAACACCCATTACATTGCCATGCCTCACGAATCTACATTGTAGGGAAGGCTTCATGAGAGACTTTGTGGGGATTTTACGAGAGGAGACTTTGCGATTTTTATGCCACAGACTTTCCTGGGAATAACTCGACAACTTATCTTGGAATCTGTGCTCCAGTCTGTCATTTCCTGGTGCTATTTCGCCCTTATAGCCGATTAATCGGAATAAAAGAGCATATGGAGCGATGAGCTAGATTTGTAGAAAATGCAGGAAAAGCTATTAGTTGAAGGTCAGACGGGGAGGGAGAGACTGCCAATCAACGGGAAGTCCCCTTTTCATCGACAAGCAAGAGAAGGGATTAGTTGAAAGCCAGAGAGGGGGGGGGAGCAAATAAACAAGGGGGAACTACTTTTCACTACTTCTAACCCAGAGTGAAGAAGATCCTATCGGGTGGTCCTATTTGTCTGTGTTGACCTTAGCAGGACAGCCAATCTCTCGACCCTCCTCTTATTTATGGAATCGTAATTGTTAACCGTAGGTCATCCTTTATCTGTGATTATTCATGAAACGTGGCCAAAGATACTACCGATGCGTGAAGTACATTAGTTACGAGTGCGTGAGTTATAGTGACAATATTTTAATTTTTTTTAATGAAGCGATCTATTTTCAATTCATTTGCGAATGGATTGATACAACTACTTCAGGGCTCATTTTCGCCCACTTTTGGTGCCGTTATAAATGCGGAAAGAGGTGAATTTAAATGACCATCTGCTATAGCGAGTGTGCGTTATAACGAGAGATTTTTCGTCATTTATCAGCTCTCGCTTTAGCAGACTACTGTATTTTAGATAGTGGTTATGACATGACTGTTGCCAACAAGTAAAAATATCTTGTGTATGGTGTACGTTTTTATGCATCATAATCTTCAAAAATACATATCTGCAGCACATTCATAGTCACTTATGGTTGTTCATACACACCTTAATGGATACCAGGAATATAATGGGAAATGATTCTTTAGTCCCAAATTACATACTTAGAAAATATATACAAAAATCAGGACAATATCAGGCAATTAGAATATTGACAAATTAGTCACAGGATTTAGATAAATAATTCATTCATTGTAAAAAAAAAACAAGTGTACTACATTTAAGCAACAATGAAATAGTAGTCTCATAAAAACAAAACATGGTTTTCAACATGAGGATCCATTATCTACATAAAGAGTAATGAAATTCTTCCTATGGTGATACAAACCCTTATCTGAATCTATTTCTTCTCCAAAACTATTTTAAAGAGAAGACGAATGAAGTACAAGGATGGTTTGAAAACTTTATGCAAATATTGTAACTATTTTCACATGTTCAAATGTTGAATGCTGCACCCATTCACTCCTGATCCCCAAAGCACTACCCAATTACAGGCACCTTCACCCTTCTAACATTCATCAACATATTGATGACACCATCACAGAAATTATTGATTTCATCAACTGTCTTCAGAATAATGCCAACAAACACTGTCAATTGTGCTCTAATGGACACCGGGAAAATTTTGAAAACTCTTCTAAACTAATATAATCAAAGGTGCAGATTTACCATAATGCTTATCAATATCCTCTTGAGTCTACCAGGGTGAATTTCCTTCCATTAGGTAATAATTCTTTAGCACATAATCTATGTAGACAATTTTTGGAAAAGAGTCACTTTTATTTTATTCAACACAAGTAAAAGACCAATTTAGCTGAAAAGGATGTCTTTCTTCAAGAGATGCCAACAACTGAAAGTGACCTAAAAGGGTGATGCCATCTTTTGCACTGACTTTCAAACCACCCATACACTTTCCATTGAAATAAAGACATTGCAAAACATATGAAGGAATATCTATGTGTGTATATATATATAGATCTACTTGTTCACGGTACAATTACAAACACAAAAAAGTTAAATGGTGTTATTATTTTTGTAAACCATTCAAGTGAATTTTGGTAATAATGATAAGCTATATAAACAGTAAAACACATATCACAAACAATAAAAACTTTAATTATGTTAAAATATGCACCATGTACATAATGTATACATGTCTGTGTATACCTGTATATGCATATTGAAACCTGCATCAATAGTCACCTCTATTATATGGTCACCTCCATAAGCAGCCACATTTCTGGGACATTTTCCCCATATGATCCAGGTAAATTTCCCCTCCAGCTAGAGGCCATTACCTGGTGGACACAGTGGTGACTGCTTAAGAACAGGTTCCATTAGTATGTATTTGTGTGTGTGTGTATATATATACACACATGCATATACTATGATCAAGTGAATCCCACCCAGATTACATTGATTTCTTCACTGCATGCAATGATCATCCGTAGTGGCAGGTGGAATGAGCTATATACAATAAAACTGGCAGGAGGCACATTTGGCGTTATTTGGACCTTTCAAATCTACCAGTATACAATGCTCACAAAAACCCAAAAAGTTCAAGACAGCCAGTAGTACTGTAGGCAATGTGATGCTAGAGTCATTTTTTAACCCTCAAAGGAGATGGAGATCAAAAGAGCCCAATACCAGTTAATACTCAAGGGCCCACACACAGAATCATTAACCTGCATCATGATACCAGAAGCGTCCCAGGACCTTGACTTCACATTCACCCAAATAGAGTTAAGATTGTGCAGGGGGCATTAGTGACGAAATGTTCTAGACCACCTGCATTTAAATCCCGACCTGATTTGACAAGTTGTTATTTACTCCCATGATAATTTCATAATACTTTTAGTATTAATAAATGTACCAGGGTGATTTTCAGTTGATCACATATCTTATATATACATATGTCATTTGAGATGCTCATGGATGCAAATATTTTCACACATTTGCAAATGGTTAAACTGGAAACACATGGTAGAAGAAAAATACAAGAAAACTGAGTTTCTTTTTGCTGAGGAACTTGGTCAGATCCAATAAAATATACGCAACATTGGGTTTAATTTTTGTCAGTCATAACATTGGCAAGTGTACATATATATGTATATATATATATGTATCAAGTATGTAAGTAAGTAATATATTTTCCAGCGTATAAGATAAGGTTTTATCCCCCTAATAAGGAAAACAAAAAAATCAACCAGCATCTAATATGACTGATCCCAATGTACGAGTTAAGTCTATGCTAGTGGAAATGGGTTTTGGCAACATGGTACCATTAAAGGAACTCCAAACACCATTCCTTTAAATTTCACTGTTTATTTATCTGTATGGGTATCTAAATACCAATGCTTTCAATCTACTGCAATGATAAATACCAGTTAAATTCCTTCCTATAAAAATTAGTAAGAATTTTGAGTTATGACGAATATTATGCAGATGAGCTTTTAAAAACTTGGTCACTTACATCACAGACTACAGACATATGAGCCCTGCAAGATGTCGATATGTCTTACTCTGCAAGCTGGATCCATTCATTTACCCACATGTTGGCTAACCTCTTTAACCCTTTTGCACCAGAGCCCTAAACTGGTATGCAGCCCCTGCATAAGTGTGTGGGACAAAATAAAAGAAAATAACCAAAATAAAGATATTCCGTACTGGGGGATGATTCTGACCACCTGATATATCGGTCGTTTGGTACGAAAGGGTTAATAGTAGCACATGCCATGTGACAAGAGAATATATCATCACATCAGCATGACTTTATATCGTATAGTGGACCTACTACACAGATCTGAATTTTTCATTTCTGATTGCAAAAATCTTCAGGAAGCAAAGAGGAAGTAATGGTGTTGACCCTGCAAAGGTGCCCAAATTATTTTCATTCTGTTCAAGTCTAAGCAAAGGTTTAGTCGAAGAGAGTATTCCCTTGTCAACCTAGTGAAATTCTCAAAAAGCCATAATTTTTTACACAGAATCAGTTCTGGCCTCACATCAATGATGCCACTAAGATTGGAGCAGAAAGTTTTGACAATGAAAGTGTCTGGAAGGAATAATGGATCGGTTGAAACCTCAGTATGTCTCCTTTAGTTGTAAGACTTTCAAAGCGTACAGGCATGAAGAAGAATGGATTAAAAGGATGATGCTCCAAAGGATGGGCTAATACACCAACATGGTAAGCCAAAAGATTTGCAATTTCACAAGTTTGCCCATGTTTGAATGAAATTAAAATCAAGATATGCATGGGCATTTAAGAACTATGGCATAATCAATGTCCTTTATGGCACAGATAATGTTTAATGTGAGGAAATTGGCTCAATTGACTGAGAAACCATTTAAAACCATGAAGAGACAACGGATAGCATTGACAAAGAATATCGGGAATGATGCAATGGTTTCAGTAACATTTTTGGCTTCAAGATAAACAAATTGAAAACATTTCCCTATTTTTAGGGCATATTAAACTTTAAATTCCTTATCTTTCACAAATCAATAACAACTCGGGACTCCTTTTTTCTTTTATATCCAAATATCTCCCCAAAGAAATCTCACTTCATACACCTGTGGTCATATTTTGTGTGAATTATTTGGTAAAAGATCACTTTTTAGTCTTTCAGTAAACAATATCAGAATAGCTATATGAGGGATATTTATCAATGCCAAAATATGCTGCCAAAACCAAGAAGAGTTATAAGCAGTGTGTGTGTGTATTCACCACCTGCTAACCAGCGGAAATATTTATGAGAATAAAATAATAAGAAAGGGGAAACATGGGAAACTAATGGAAAACATTTTATAGAATGAAAATGCAATATTATTATAAAAACGTAAAAATTGAGATGATGGAAACATGCTGATTCTTTGCAGTAAAAAGATTTTCCCAACCTGGAAATTGAATCAAATTTCTGTTGCTTTCTATATGACTGATCTAACCTGCTGTGTTTATGCATTTGTGATGTCCTTTTCCTTTCCTTAATTCCTACCCTTGCATAAGAATGTATGTATGTCTGTATATATGGACACAACACATGACTGCATGTGGATAAATCTATAATATGATATGGATAAAAATACCAATGAGAATAATCAAAATTCAACACAGGATTTCTCTATAGAAATTCACTATACATATATATGAAGTAGATAAAAATTATTGGTACATTGATTGTATTAGAAAGAAGTATTTACTAGTGAATAAAGCAAATTCCTCAAAACATGCAAATGATAGAAGTACCACTGACCAAAAACAACCACTGAGAATATATGCATAGGATGAATTGAGGCATCAGAGACAATTTTATCCTCTTCTGCAGCTGCTCTTACCTGTAAACACACAGTAGCTGTACTATCTCTTACAACCTCTTTCAATTTACAGCAAATGACTTCCAGGTAAATAAAAACTATCACGAGTAACAACCTAAAACTGCAGCCGTACTGTGGAGAGTATGGAAAACATAAGATGGAGTTGTATATGCATGTGTGCAAAGATGCAAAGTCACTTCCCTATATTCCCTACCTAAATGCATTATATAAATGCATTTAGGAAAGAAGCTTGGCATTAAAATTTGATTTTGTCAACATTATGGACAATTTATACTAAACTGAACAAAAATACACAGCTAAGGTTTATAAAGTAGAACACAAAGTTTCAGCCATGTATGGAGAGAAGTTAGGGATTAAAAAACATATTAACCCTTTCACAAGACAATATGAAAACTTTTAGCACTTTAAGTGTTCCAGAAACATTCTTCGACTTCAGGAGTGAGCACAATAATTCATTATGACTCTGATTTGATACGTGGAAGTTTCCAAAGTACCAAATATTAATTCATCTCGATCAAAAAATTATAACAATTTTTTTCAACGATTCTTAGTTCTTTGAGTAAAAAGCACTCCATCATCATTTTACCTGCTTTTCACAACCTTCGGCACACAAAAACCTCTTGGCAAACTCAACTCTCAGTCCTCCCTAGCAAAACAGGATCAAAACACTGTTTGAAACGTGTCAAATTTTGCCAAAAAGTTATCACAAAGCCAGGTCTTCCAATTCCCGGATGAGGTCTGCTTCTTTCGCAATCTTCTCTAGTTGATTTAGCTCTAGAGTTTTTCCACTTTCTTTCTGCTCCTTCAGCCTCTGTATTGCCTCCAGCTTCTACAAATAGGCACAAAAATTTCCAATGAAAAGGAAAAGAAATTTCATTTGAAGGAATACCTTTTTTGTAAATATTATCATAAATAAGGTATCTCACACATGCTTGCAAACACATGCAGTTGGATTGTTCTATGTAAAAGCACCAGGGTGTTAAGCCTCAACCATTCCATTCTTAACCTATGAATCCAAATGTAAGGACTTGACTGAGATTTGGGTCCTCTTCATTCAGGCAAATTAGTTTTCCTAACCATCCACCCACTGATAAGTTACAATATAAACTCATTATAAGTAGTGAACCCACATGTTTGGTGTCATTAATCTAGAAGCAAAACAATCATGCAACCAGGACCAAAATTATCAGAAAAACCCATTCAAATTGGAAAACAACTTTAAGCTCCGTGCCCTCCCTTCTTATCTTCTCTCTCCTCCTTTCCTCCAAGCCTTAGGCCTGTTTACTTCAGTTACTTCGCCTTGCCGTCATCCTGACATGTTTATTTCATGCTTTCGTCTCTTTCCTGGCTGACTGACTCATCTTCTCCCTCAACTGGATGTTACCTCCCAAGATTTTCACAATTCCAGCCTGCTAACGTGCTAAGTTCACCCAAGTCTTCTTATGTGTGCACATTCATTTATACTTTCAATGAAGCATTCTCTTCTTATTGGTGCACACTTTTCAATGTCTAATAAAGACTTTCCCACAATATTTTTTTAATACTTTAATTTCTGCTGTTTCCAGAAGTCTTTTTGTCATTGAGTCATTCATTTCGTCTCTTTCTCCAAGTTTTCTCTTCCATCAGATTCTTGTCATTACGACTGCCCACTACCCTGTTTGCTCTTGTCGTCTGCTCCCGACTTCCTTCTAGATGTTTCCATATCATGAAAGTTTGATTCCAAGATATTATAAAGATGTCTTAAAAATATCTTTCGATTATAAAGATAACCTTTCCACCCAATTATGGTGCAAGGGATGTCACAAATTTAGCATTCTGGAGAGATAGCCTTATTAATTGTTTTTGCTGTTGTATAAATTATGTGCAAGAGTATTTGCAAGTCATCTTCACTGTTCTCCAGCATAACAGCATCATCATCTCATAGAATTTGAATTTCCTGGTTTCCCATTCTTTTATCTCTTCAGCATTTGACTTTTTTGGTTAACTCGTACATAAATATGATGAATAATAGGGGGCTTACAGAGTCTCCTAGTCTGATATCAGTGTTAACTGGCATTGGCTTCATCATTTTATGGCCTATCTTTGCTTGATTAAAATTATCTGAATGGTTTTTTTAATAATAGCATTGTTGGGAGGTATATTTCAGTTTTAACAGATGGACCACATCTTTGGGTTGGATCCGATCAAACACTTTCTGTAGGCCAATGAAATAAGGATATCAGAGTCTATTGCATTCAATGGATATAAAGGTATTAATTTATAATATAAATTGTTTATTATAATTAATAAATTATTTATATAAAACCTTATATTTATTATATAACCTCTAAATCATAATAAATCCATTCCATGTACATAGCCAAAAATCAAAACCTTCCTGGTTCCAAAACACACTTCTAAAATAAATTAAATGTATCTAAAAACCATTACCAGAGTCTGAAATCAAACAAAGAATGGATCTGGTGCCATAAATGTTTGTTGGATGCTCAGGATAAAATTTTTTCAAAGGTTCAACTCAATACAGCCCAGAAATTGCGAACAGATAGGGAGGTCAAAAGAGTTCTAGCAATTGCTTGTATTAGGTCCCTGCGAAGGTGGAAATCAGCTCAACCTTAGCAGAATGTACACTCCAACCAGATGGAGATGGGTCAACTCATTAATTCTGGAGGACTTTGAAGGTACGTTAAAATATTGCAATCCATTTTAAAAGCCTAATTAGGCTGGTGGTTGTACGCTAATGGGTAAACCAGAAGGTTGTGAGTTCGAGTCCTGCCTGGGGTATTGTGTTCATCCAATTCAGTTTTTTCTCACTGGTTTCTTAGAATGCATCAATGACCATAGCCATTGACACAACATAAGAAAAAATACCACAACTGCAATCAAGTTTTAAAAAAAACTGCAATACAAGTTAGGATTTTTTAATGATTGGTGCATTTTTTTATGAGCTCCCATCTGCATCTTTGATTAGATTCAGATTTTTCACACAAATCAGTGAAAAAAACTGGAAAGAAGGATGTTTATAAAATGAGCTATCAGTTTAAACATGATGGAATGTCATATAAAAATGTCAAAAAATGCACACTGACATCTACTAGCTATACTGAATGAATAATAGCTTCAGTGCTTCGTGTCATATTTGTGCATCTGATGTATCCGATGATGACGTATAAACATAAAAAAATAGGTATATTCGATATTTTCAGCCAGAACTATGTGGAAATCCATTTCTGAGAAATAAGAATTATGTACTATGTATTCATTATTTCTAAAAAAATAGGCAGTCATTTTTATGAGGTGCTATCCTCTCACCTGTCTTATCAGACTTGTACAAGGAAGCCTTTGAATGAAAAGTCCTCGAATCATTGAAAAAAAAAACCTTTCATAAGATACATGCAGGACACCTTCACCATATGACCCACTGGGACATAGAAGCTGGAGAAAATTTCTTCAGCTCCTCCTTTCGAAACGAACAACACACCTCCATTCATTTCACAGTGGACACAAAAGAATGAGAAAGACTTCCCCTTCTGGATGTCCTCGTCACCAAGAAACAAAAATGGCAATTTAGGACACACTGTCCACAGAAAAAAGACCCACACAGATGGGTATTTGAATTCCAAGTCCCACCACCAGTCTAAGACATTGGTCTTCCAAACCCTATACCATAGGGCAAATACCACGTCTGATGAAGATTCCCTCATGAGAGAGAAACAACATCTCTTGACAGCACTGCAACAGAATGGATATACAGTAAAACCTGTTTTAACTGTCTCTCAATTAACCAGTTCCCATTTAACCCTATCCCGCCGAATGACCAATATATCGGTTGTTAAGAACCATCCCCCCAGTGAGAACTTTTTTTTTCATTATTCAAGTGCTATCCCCTCACTACGAACGACAAAGGATATGGGTCACTGTGCCTTAGATGGATGCCAAACATCCCAGTTATATTCCATTTCAATCTTTTGTCTGTCTAGTGCATCTTTTAAACCAGACAGGTTTTTTAAGAACTCAAGTAATATTATTTAAAAGTTGAATTCCCATAATTTTTTTGAGTTTATACAATTTTTAAATGAAATTCTATCATCATTTTTAATGATATTGTTCGATTGTTTGAAGTGCTGAAATAATGTGAAGTAAGCTATCAGATTTCTGTACATTTTCCTACAGAGGTAGTTTACGTACAACGTTCATGGTCTAACTAGTAACACTATTACATAGTAAAACTCACAAGAAATTTTTAGCTCATTATTCATCCTATTACAACTGTGAAAATTATTAACTATACTGCATCCTTTATCCATACTTATGGTAGGAAAAAGCCCGAGGTGAGAGATTTCAATCTATAACAAAAGGACTAAATAATCAATATGACTTTGACCAGAGTGCAAAATATAATAACTAAACATTAGTACACACTAGTATATTCTTTAAAGTCTTCAGTACAAGATCTTAGTTAACTTTGACGATAGAATTTAGTTTAAAATTTGTTCACGCACAGTGAATCACAAGGCATTCATTTATTAATTATATTTGTAGAATTTGATTTGTAAATTTCTTTTGAAAAAACATTCCATATAAAGAAATTTAACCACAGATACATGCTGTGAGAGGGACTGTCGATGCAACTGTGGAAAAGGCCACCAGTGCCCTTTTGTCGAGAAAAGGTCTCGCGCCCCATTGAGAAGGGTCCAAGAGGGAAAAATTTTATGCCTGCGAAATTAAATTTTTCAAACACTCGTGAAAATGATCTCCATACAAGGATGAAAATTTCTCTTTGCACACTTGTATGCTGGGACTGTATGTCAGTTTAAGGCTCCAGCATGAAATGGTTAACAGGCTAGGTTAGAGCCCTTTTACCCTTTACATCCAGAAAATTTGAATGTATCTTAACATTAAAGTGTATTGGCATGTTATGGTGTCAGCAGTTAACAATGCCATAATACGGTGAAACCCAGTGTACCAATAAGAAACTTTGGAGAATTACTACTGAGCCTGTTTTAATACGGATACCGTGAAAATTATGTGATACTGTGATATTATGTACAGTAGACTCTCCTTATTACGAACGTTTATATGAAGTTTTCGTTATTAAGAACCTAATCGTTGGTCCCGATGAAAAGGGTATCTAAATGTATGGCAAAGAAAAGATGTTACGAAATTAAAAAATAACGAACCTTAGTCCCGGTCCCCACAGGTACAAAAAAACTTTATTACGAAGTCTGTAAAATAAATAACGGCATTCATTCGGCTATGCATGATGCTGCGTTATAAATCAGGAAGCTTTGCCACATGTACTGTGCCCAAGAGCTTGAGAACTAAAATAAATACATAGAATACTTCGTAAAAGCAATTTAACTGGGTTGACAGTACAGAACTCCCACTGGGTTACTGCACTTCGAAAGGAGTTGAAAGGTCAAGGGTGGGTGAAAGGGAAGAAACAGAAAAAGGCGAACGAAGGACTTTTCTTCTTCTCTTTCACCCCTCCCCAATATCTCATGCGTCTTGTCCCTCTGAAGGTCACTCGCCCAATAGGAGCTCCGGTACAATTCCTGGCTAATCCTCCCTCCCCATACAGCTTCCCCAAGTAATATTGTTGATGCGGTGAGAATGTTCGCCGGCAAGCAAGATTGTGTTCTGAAAGCAACCACAAATCCCCCATTGTAAGCTATATGCCCACAGGATAAACAAAGTAAATGTAAGAGTCAGCGTTTTTAGACATTTGGGGACTACTGAGAGACAAATCAGTCTGAACTTGGCCGGTGTGAAGGCGTCCTCGCTACTTAGACCTATAGACAGTGGTGCTACAAGGAGTGTATTACAGTTGGGACAAGTTCTGTGAAATTCGCGAACAATGAATCCATCAGTACCGAAGAAATCTACGAAATGTATATCTTTGAATGATAAACTAAAGATGATAAATGAAGTTGAAGTGAAGAAAATTAGCATGACATTAGTGGCCAAAAATGTTGGAGTTTCTTTATCGGTGCTTTCCACCATTCTCAGTAACCGTGAAAAAATTCAAGAGAAAGGGGCAGAAGGAATATCGCTCAAAATGAAGACCCTGCAAGGTGCTAAATTTATTGACATCGAAAATGACGTGTATGCTTTTTTTGTGAATGCCATCAAGAAAACCTACTATCAGTGGCCCTATTTTAATTCAGAAAGTGGAAGCAATTTCCCTTGAAAAAAAG
>WURS02455977.1:0-13886 GCA_011762765.2 Rhinocypha anisoptera | reverse complement strand
TTTGTAATCCAGTGGGTCAGTGGATTTCTTTTTTCAAAGGGTCAACTATTTTGTTCGTTTGCATGGCTAAATGGTAAATAAATCCATGAAATGTTTTTGTAGCACTATTTTTCGTACATTACATGATCGCATATTATTATGGCTTGTGTTTATTTGCCTGTTTCTGAAGAAGATTCTTCCACTGGACACTGGGCAGTCGGAAGTAAATTGACTGGAAGGGTGATTTTATAAACTTCTTCAACACAGGCATGTGTGTGCATACAATAAACGAGTCATGATGATGGTTCTTAATAGTAACATAAAAAATATATTTGTGACAAAATAAAATTTAATATACCTATAAAAATATTATTATTGTGGTCGAATCAGTGTTCTTTGGTTTTTCATGAATTATAATAATAGAAATATGTAGATTTCGATTCAGTGCCATTCCATCCGTATAGCCGATCAAATGGAATAAAAGAACATATGTAGGGGTGAGCTAGACTTGTATACAGTGCAGGAAAAGGTATTAGTTGAAGGTAAGGCTGGTAGGGAGAGACTGTCAAACAACAGGAAGTTCCCTTTTTATCGACAAGCAAGTAAAGGGAGTTCAAAATCAGAGTTGGGGGGAAGCAAACAAACAAGGGGGAATCTACTTTTTACCGACTCTAACCCAGAGTGATAGAGATCACATCTGGTGGTCTCCTTTGACTGTGTTGGCCTTAGCTTATCTCACAAATAGTAGTCCCAGAATGACAGACAATCTCTTGAACCTCCTCTTATTTATGGAATCGTAATTATTAACTGTTGGTCATACCTTTTCTAATTATTATTCATGAAACGTTGCCAACGATACTACCGATGTTTGACGTAAATTAGTGACGTGTGCGTGAGTTTTGGTGACAATATTTTTAATTTTTTTTAATGAAAAGATCTATTTTCAATGCATTTGCGGATGGATTGATACAACTTTCATTGCTCATTTTCGCCCACTTTGGGTGCCACTATAAATGCTGAAAGAGGTGAATTTAAATGGCCGTTGGCTGTAACGAGTGTGCGTTATAACGAGAGATTTTTTGTCATTTATCAGCTCTCGTTATAGCAGACTTCTACTGTAATTGTATCTAATACAGAATTTAGTAAACTGTAAAGAATTGTGCTGACATACTAAAATGGAATATATGCAATTTATGGGTCAGAATTTTGTTCAATAAAATCAGAAAACCTAAACATTTATGTTTAGTAGAAGGTGTATGGTACATACAAAATACAGAAAGATGAAAGAAAACATACAGGAGAAAAATACCCATATACAATTTCTCTTCTTAGACCTTTTTTGAGAAATACCATGCTCTGGTCAACAGATGGGACATGGAATTCAGGAAAAAATAAATGGCTCAGCAAAATAAAAGTACTTATATACAATTAAGAAGTACAAACAATTGTTCATAGAAGATATTTCCCAGATTTTTTTGAGGAGCAATTCCAGATAAAAATATTTTTGTTAATATATACAGAAATTGTTTGATGCTTGTGAAAAAAAGCACCCTGGGCGATTGAAATACCTCTAATTAAGGCCACCCCAGAGGCATGGAATCAAAGGACATACTATATTGTACATGCATAGGTAAAAGTACCACCAATATTTTGATAAGTATTTTTTGCACTAGGATAAAATTTTCTATGTAAACTGATCCCTTGAATTGCCCTAAGATTTGGTTTGTATGAACACCATTCAATTTAATGCTCTTGGTGATTTTATTCTGGACAAGAAGATTATCGCTAAAAGCTATTGTAAAATTGGATTCCACTGAACTTAGTGCATTTGAAAGAAATGCAACTTTCTATAAATGATGGTAGAGTCCCCAAAGAAAAAAAAATCCATCTTCAAAATGGAATAATTAACCGTTTAAAGTCACTCAAATTAAAAATTAAACTGAATTTCAAGGTAATGCCTTACCAGGGTTCATCATTGTTTTATTACACTCCAGAGTAAGAAATAATGCATGAAAAGAGATGTGAAAAAGCAGTTACTTGAATTTGACTATTGAACTATTGATACTGCTCCTAAATATGGTAACTTCTTAAAGTGTCACTCTCAGTTAGTTAGTCTGGTCTTATGTGGGCACAAGTACATTGCAGAGGGCAATATTGGAGTATGTAGTGATATAAAGCAATGTCATGGTGAGTTTGGGAAGGCATCAGTAAATATAAAAAACAGGACAGAAGGATTAAACTATGATGTTTGAGCCACATAAATTTAATCATGTCATCAAAAAGACTATGCATAGAAAATTATACCACCTCATTCAACTGGCTACTTCATTTAGAGGTCTATACTTGAGGGAACCAAAACACCATTCCATAAAATCATTGTCAAAATTACTTATTTTAACTAGTAGCCCCTAGGCTGTGGAATACGTAGATCAACGTTTTGGCATGCAACTGCTGAGACTCTAAAAAAGTTCAAGTGGTCACAATTTCTTATTGTTCCCGAAAAGTGCACCCATCTCCAGTGCCATGGAGGGAACAGGGCTACAAGGTCAATAAGGGCATCCCAGGTCTGTTACCAAATAAACCTTTGCCGGCACTAGAGGGGAGAATGCCAATTTTCTTCCATGCATAGCTGTCACAAAAGAACAAGGCTACCACAGCTGAGGGGTTAATTATATTTATAAGGATAGGGCAGGACCACATTTTTGCATGCATAAAATCCAATTTTTCATGAAATCAGAATACATAATATCAAGATCCTACTGTAGAAGGCGACTCAAATAAAAGACCACTCCAGATATTTCTGAGGCTGAATTTAGAAAAAATTCTGAATTCCTTGTTGAATTATATTTGGGTAAATATAGTGGCTGGATACTGACATATTTCACATTGATTCATTTACCTCATTCATGTTGAGTACTTCTTGAATCTTTAACACACAAATATCAGTAAGTCATGACAACAATGCAATGCAAAGTTCTGTATCAGTATCAAAATTACTTCCTTCTTTACAACTGGATACCATATAATTTTACACACATGTCCAGGAAACTAGACAACCCCTTGGTAATAGAAAGTTTGATGGCTGCATGAAATTCGTAAGCTATGATGTGTGCTAAGAAATGCAGCAATAAAATTAACATGTTGAATTCAACATTTTTCATAGATGGCAGTAACATAATAGCAAAATTGTCATTGGATCTAGGATGAAGAAATATTTATTCACTCAACAGACAGTGTGTAAGGAAAACTGTCAGAAATACAATGACAAACATCATGTCCTAATTTTAGTACTGAGCAGAAGGATGATAAAAAGGCTTTAACCAACATTTGAAGAAAAACTATAACAGAATAAAACATTTGACTTCACTACGGAATATAAAAATTAATGTGTGTGATCACAAATTTTCCTGGGGTACATAATATTTGTAGAGAAATATACTCACCATGAGACAAACATGCCGAAGAACTACAGGGGGTGTACACCCAAATATATCCTGTCCTGCTAGGAAATTTTTCAATTGGGTTTCAAGTTTTGTCCTGGGATTCCAGATAGTAAGTGCAGATAGTCGTTCATTAAGATTATCATACTTCTTTGTACTGGGAAACGGCACCAGATAAACAAGATCTTCCTCCAAATTTTTAACTTGGAAAAAGGATTCGATCATTTTGAGCACAGTCAACTGAAATTTTTCTGCAAAACGGTCCGAAACCAATTCCACAAGCCCATAAACAAGTGGTACTAACATAGGCATGAGGCCCTTCATACTTTGTAAGAAGTATCTGAAAAATAAGAGAAATTAATATAATGGCAGATAAAATAAAAAGCTTGAATTTCACATTGTTGCCATCCATGGTCATGGATACCCAAAGGGCCATGCAGGTCCTTTGTGTATCCACTGCACATACACTTTGGAATGCCAAAATTAGTCAATGGTGTGGTGAATACTCTCAACAGCAGTAGTCCTATATACATTAGACTACCCTTTATGGTTATTCCTGACACTGTCCCTTGGACAAAAGAATGTCAATCACAGCACACTGCTTGAAATATGCATCACTGATATCTGCCATTTTAACCCCTCAAGGCCTGCCAGATATTAACCTGTAAGACCGTAGTATATTTCCCAATGGTGGTTGTATGTATGAAGTATGTCCATTTGTCTCATCTGTCCTAAGTTTTTTTTTCCTTTGCCATCACTTTTTTTACACTTCAATCTGTACAATGTTGAGAATGTATGTATCAGTCTGCCACCTTTGTTGATCCATCAAAAATAGCAGTATATATTATTTTTCTACTGATCCAGTGTTTTGTGTCAAGAGCCATGAACAATGGTTAGTGCGTCATCATGTTCTTTTGTAACAAATGTCAATATGGAAATTCTTATGGATGATAGATAATCTTGAAAAAAAAGTCTCTCATCCCAGAGTGATTCAAGTGTTGTTTCTGTTGAGGATTTAGCACAGGACAAAGTTGTTTTAAGTGGTTTTGAAAATGGATCTGAGGAGTATGAGTCCCTAGCAGCATCATTTGACTGGAAACAAGTTGGTGAGAATTATCATCCATCTAGAATTCCATTTGTTTGTCAACTAGGTCCCAAAATCTTTGTTGATAGCATTTTGGATAGTTATGACTATTTGAGGCAGAAGTAATAGACCTTATGTGCATTGAAATAAACGGATATGAGTAGCAATTTGTTTCAAAGGCTACTCCTAACCCACGTTCCTGTGTAACTCAATTTGGGAAGAGATATTTTGGGGCTTGCGTGCCACTTCGTCAGTATCAAATATCTCTAATATCTTTTCCCAATGTGAGTCTTTTAACCCTTTTAGTGCCAGCCAGCCGATCTATCGGCCCTAGGGATATGTGCGAAAAATACCATTTTATCGGCCAAACTTTTTGTTTATAAATAATTTTTTATTAAATTGTTGAGGAGGTAAAAATATAAATTAAATATTTTACTTACTCTAAAAGTGCTTGGAGTGTAAAAAAATTCACGTTTTTAAGTTTATATAAATGTACATTATATTTTTTAAATGTGTAAATTAACAAAGATACAAAAAAACCCTGGCATTTTTCACATATACCAGGTGATAGGAGCTGGCACTAAAAGGGTTAAGTGTTTCTTTCTAAGTGTATAAGTGTGCGTGTGGGTTCATGTGTTGGTGTGTGTGTGTGTATAAATATGTGTGTGTGTGTATGATATATATGTGTGTGTATGTATGTGTGTGTATGTATTACCTCTGCAAAATGACTCTATGATGATTCCAATGTTGCATCAATTAATCAACCATCGTATCAATTGTCGTGGCTGGCTATCTTCATCAGACAAACTGTGTGTATTTAAGGTATTAACATAGACTAAAGAATACTACAGGGTGCAGCACTTAAATCTGGACAAATTTCAATTTGAACTTCCCACCATATCGTAGTTTTATCAGAGGTTGCAATTGGCATTATTGAAAGTCATAGGAATCTAGTTAACAGTCTTGATCTCAAAATGGCCAATATGTTACGTACAAGTGCGGAGTACAACCGACAAGCCGGGATTATCAAACATCTTCGTGCTGGGCGTTTGGCGACTGAAATCAATCGATTCTTCGGGTACCCCAGATCAACTGTTTATGACATTGTGAATAAGTAAAATAATTCTGAAAAGTCTGGGGAAGGTTCCACTAACCCAGAGAGAAAATCTCATTCGAGGGAATGCATGGCATGAATTGCAGCAGTCGTGGTAAAAGGATTGAATTCAGAGGACCTGGAGCAATCGTTGAGAAAATTGGTGACAATGTTGAGTGTCAGCTAGCTAACAATGCATTGGATTGCAGAGGAGGAATTACATTACATGTCGTCCACAATAAAGGTACAACAGATGCTGTCTGATGCTGTCTGAAGCTGCCAATACAAAGTTGGTTTCTCGCTGCAAAATGTTATTGAGTTCATTGAAAAATGAAGCGGCCGGGCGAATCAGATTCTGTTCTGCTGAAAGGTTTTTCACTGTTGACACAAACGTCAACTGGAAAAATGATCGTTGGCTCGCCCACAACCCCGAGGACATCCCGATTGTAGCACGAACAAAATTTCCTGTTAGCGTTTGTCTTGGGTATTGTCAAGTGAGGGTGATATCATGCTGCCACATTTTTTTGAACAAGGACAAACGATTAATAAAGAAGTGTATCAGAGTGTTTTGAACAATGTCATGAAAACAGATGGTAACTGTGGCCACGGGAAGGCAATATGTCTTTCATCAGGATGGTGCACCGGCTCACTTGACCCATTTAGTCCAAAACTGGCTGTCAGATAACGTGGACATGTTCTGGATGAAGGAGTTTTGGCCCCGGAATAGCCCAGATTTGAACCCTCTCGATTATTATGTTTGGTGCGTACTCGAAAGGGGTACTAACAAGAGGAGACACCCTAATGCTATCAAAGTTGCATTTAGAAATATGGACAGCACTGTTTTAAAGAGCACGTGCGAGTGCTTCAGGCCAAGGATGGAGGCAGTAATTGCAGCTGAAGGTTATATTGAGATCTTTACTCTTGACTGGTGCCACAATTTCTGTGCAAAAGAATTTTCTATTTCATTTATATTTTGTGTGAATAAATTTGCATTTTTAAAAATTTTTATTTGTCCAGATTTAAGTATTACACCCTGTATATACTGCTCACCGCATAGGGTAAATCCACAATAGCAATTGACATAGTTCGGAACTTCTTCTACTCAGCATGCTAGTGTTGGAAGTAGGGGAAGGGAATTAGTTTTTTAGCGGCATGGGCCCACTTGACTCAAATCATAAGCGTGGTCATTCCTCAACCTCGTTAAATGCAACTGAGAGTAAATATCAGATTACACTTCTCGAAAATGAAACTGTCAGAGAGGGGTTTGTGAGATTTGTGGGACAAACATATCAAGGCAGTTCCATGTGAATTCTTAGTGATTTAATGTTTGTCCTCCCATTGGCATGCTATCTGCTTAGCCAAATCAAAACATACGAGCCCTATTTTGCGAAATCCTATTTTTCCTCTAGTAAAAAATAGGATTTTGCCCTTTGAGTTATTTTCACATTCAGAAAACATTACTATCCTTTCTCATTTATTTGCTTACGAAGGATACCAGAACTGTAAATGTGCTGTTTGGATGTCGAAATGTGGTAGATAATTAACTTATAACCAGGTAAAATATCTTTTACTCGTTCGTAAATATTGTGGCATAGATACTTTTAAAACTATATAAAACACAAAGGTTATAAGATCACTTAACAAATGTTTTAACAACAATTTTTTTTGAATGTTGATCACTCATTCACCTTTTTCTTCATCACCATCAAGGATGTAAAAATAACACTGCCTAAAAAATAAATTTATTTTTTAAATCATTTCATTATAATGAGCAAGGACTGGTAAAACTTTAAGTTTTTGCACAGATTTATTACTGAGTTTTATTTGTTTCCATTGACAAAACTTTGGAAGGCACAAGGAAATGGCAGAGGAAGTCCATGTTTTTGACCACAGTATTGCTGTTATTT
This sequence comes from Rhinocypha anisoptera, assembly GCA_011762765.2. NCBI lineage: Eukaryota > Metazoa > Arthropoda > Insecta > Odonata > Chlorocyphidae > Rhinocypha > Rhinocypha anisoptera. Next base: position 6,383 of record WURS02455977.1, on the reverse strand, counting down.
CCTACCAAGGTATACCTGACTCTCCAGTTTCTCATGCAACTTTAAAGCAACATTCAACAAATAATAAAAGTTGTAATGCATCTTCTCTGCTATATGGTCTGCAAACAAATAAAAACTAGTAATAAATCTGTTCACAAACTTAACATTTTATGTTACCAGGTCGTTAATTCAATAAAGAAGACCTTGACCAAGGAACAAACTTTGATTGCAAATGGCCACCTGATGAAGAGAAAAAGTTGTTTTACATTTTTACGTCAACTTCTTTTGTTCTAATGTAAACAGCATAAGAGTTGACAAGCCAGTGGATAAAGGATTAATCCAGAAAATGGTAAAGTTTCCTGCTAATATGTATCTGTATTGTAATTTTACAGAGGTTTTAAGTTTCATGTTTTCGCCAGAAAGAAAAAAATGGGCACTTTACTTGTTTATGCTGGAATAATATTTCGAGAGAAGGTGTTAAAGAATTTTTATCTTATACCATACAACGCAAAATAAAACAAGTTAAAATTTGGTATCAATCACTTTGAGATTGATTGTCCCACTTTCTTATAACTGAAGTTTAAACTCTAGTATCCGTAATTTTTATTCAGATAGTAGGTTCTGAGTCTACAAACTAAAGACTGGAAAACAGTATTTAGAGAAGTTAATCATGTATTGGAGAAATTCTAGACTATTTATCTCTAAGCAGTTACGTGAACGACCTTTGCCTTGCAAATACATCTTGTAGTTTGGAAAAATATCTCCAAGTTTCAAAGAATATTCCAAAGATATTTTCATTTCTTCAGTAATTATATATACTTGGATGGTATATATATAGTTGGATGGTAAAATTAGAAAAAGTAAGAATTGTAATCATTGAACCCATCACACATAGAGTTGGGTAATATATCTTCTGTTTTCCCATTGATTTTTACCATCGCAGTGAATTTAAATCATTTCATACTTTTATCTGATTGTCTTTCTTCGCAACTAAGTATTAAATATGATTTTGGTCAATGAAAAAGGTGGCTGCAGAAAATTAGGTTGTGGAAAACATAGGTAATAGGAACTCATATTACTGATAATTCAACATCCTTTAGTGGAAGCCAAGTCATATAAAATATTGAACACAAAAGACATTCCCAACAAAGACGTTTCTGAAAGAATATGGACAATGGAATGACATAAAAAGGGGAACTCAAGTCAGCAAGGGAGAGCATTTTCAATTCACATGAGACTTTAAAAACTTAACACTGTCCGAACACCGACAAAGTTTGCCTGGTATGCATTTTATGGCACCCTGCTGGTGTTTTTTTTCCACCGCAGGCTTGTCCACGGGTGTTGCCAGATTGTACTGTTTTCAGCAGATTTGGTAATCTGAGGACCACTCAGGATTGATTTTCAGAGCCCTTTGACAGGGTTTCTCCCTCAACTCAATGGGTTGTGGGAGTGAATGTGAATTTAGTTTTCTCGGAAAAATGATTCTGAACACAGTTGTCCAGTCAAGAAATCTCCTTTAGTGCAAGTAAAGCTTAGTCTAAAGCTGAGGGTATCTGTCTTCACTTTTTGGAAGTTATGAATATGCAGGGTTGGAATGAAAGATATTTTGTACTTTTCCACAGTTTTAATCAATGGAATATTGCATTTCGAGATGGCCAAGTTTTCAAGATGTGTAATCTGATCTCACTGCCTTCGGCTTTCTATAAGTCCTGGAGGAGTGACCGAGCTTATGTTTTGAGTCAAGTAGGCCCATGCTGCTGAAAACTAATTCCCTTCCCCTTCTTATGACACTAGCATGCCGAGTTGAGGAAGTTCCAAACAAGGTCAATTTCTACTCTGAATTTACCCTATGAAGTGAGCAGTCTATGGTGTTACCTATTTTGTATGATTATGATTTTTAACTATAAAAAGTATACTTGTGAAATTTTAAACCCCTAAGTACTGTTTACAAAATGTTGTACCTAAAAATTTATACTGTACAGGAGTAAAGATGGTAAATTATGTTATTAATTTTCCTTAAAATATAAATTTATTTTCTTCTTTGCTTTGGCATTTGACCTGTTATCATTCCCTTATTATCATTTTTGCATGATTCAGACACTCATTTATAATAAATATTATTCAAACAAAAATAAACATCAATGCACCAGTCAATAATTAAAATATGACAACTGTGATGATATTCAACCAATGACTAAATAATGTACATAAAGTACCATTTAGAAACAATATGCATTAATATTATTACATTTTCTCCCAAACATGCGAAATGGATAATGAGAAAGAAAAGAATTACCTTCAGGTCATCTATGAAAGCCCACTTTTCCAGCAGTTGAAGGAGGTAGTGGGAGAGCAGAACCTTTGCATCTACCTTTAGTTCACTTGCAAGTCTTGTTATTATCTGTCTTCCCAAACCTAAAGAAATGAAATCAAAAACTAAAACAAATGATATCTCCATGTAGAAGGAAAAATAATTATATACAGGAAGTATACAGAATCAAAATTTGGAGGAAACTAACTTTGTACTCCCACATTCATCCTCCTATCTTTATAAAAGAATCTGATCGTACCATTGGATACATATGCTTGAGACATTTTTGCCCTCAGTGATGTTTACGAATACATAATGTAAATTATGTGAAAGCTTTAAGAATAGTAGAATAGCTGAAACTGATGGATGTTTTACAGAAAAGATAAGTAGCCTCTATAGTCCAGGAAACAGAAAAATATCAACTTTTTTGAGGAATGGATGGGGCTTGTTTTAAGTTGTAGGGGGGAATGAAAGATGATCCCCAACATGTTTGCAACTTGAGATTCAATGTATTTTCGGAGCTACAAGCATCCAAATTTGACTTAAAAGGGTTTTTTTTTAATTTGCAAGCCAAAATATTTTTGGAGAATAATCAGCCAAATATAATTTATAGGTAATTAAAAGACCTCTGTTATATGTTGTCCAATACAACTCGATCTAATAACTACTCTTATCCTTTCATTTAATGTCAATAAGCCATAACATAAATTTTTACTTATCCATTTACAATTTTATAATCCATATAATATTACACACACATAATACTTCTATATTTTAACTAAATAAGTATTAATAAAATATCAATTTCATTATGAAAAATATGGATTTCTCAAACATTAATGGTGCAAAACTATGCAATTGGCTATGGCTAAACCAGCTCATAGAACTCATTATTTCTCACTAGGATTATAATTTATTACAAGCTAAGCAGACATTCTTATTCTAAATACAGGTAGCATAACAATGATGATCACATTAACTGGCCCTTACACAAGGCCACTCACTCTGAATTGATTTGGTATCAAGATGCTCAAAAAATAATTTCTCATAATCTGAAGATATTCAAAGACAGCACAAGGACCTAATGGATAAAAATTCCCCATATCAATCCCAGAGCAGAAATTACTCATGAAATGGCTAACCAAATGTCTGATTCAGACAACTAATTGTACAGGCAGTGGCCATAAGGAAAAGTAGTATAAGTCAAATAACCTACAATTATTACCTAAGTTTAGGTGGCTATCTGATATTAGTTGCAATGTGAAAAAAATGGCTCGCAATCTCAAATGAGGAAGAGTTACTGCCACTACACATAGACAATAGGCAGTTATGCTGACATGGCTTTTGATTACAGGATCCTCCTGGAAAGAATGAAGAAAAAAAGATGTATCAGGTCAAATATATAATCTATAATCAATATAATTGTTACTCAAAACAGCACTGGGAAACAAAAATAGTAATGCATATTTATAAATGCCCCATCCTCAATCTAAAACAAATGCCTTACTGCTGATAACCCACATTACTTAAATCCCTTTGACTTTTTAAAAATTAATTAATTACAAGTCTCACTATTAAAGAAAACACCCAATTTGTTATCACTTATCTTATACACTAATCGAATATCACTAATCATCATCATAATTTTAATTAATCAAATAGGTTATAACCTATTCTTCATACCAAAAGGTTATTTCACCCACACCTTAGACACTATCTACTATGTGGCTCAGTAAGGACACTATTGAGTGATCACATCCTTTGAAAGAAGAGTAATGTTTGTTAACAAACAACAACGAACCCTGGGCTAATTAAACATAGGATGAGAACAAATACAATCCAAGGAGATTTTAACATGAGATATCATGCAATTGTAGATCTTGATCTATTGAAACAATTGTAAAACACATGTCTACTGATACATTAAGAAGCATTTAAAAGTCTAGTTTTAATGGTTCTCTACTATAGTTCAAGTCTAGTTTTCTATGCTTCGGAACAATAGATGTTAAAAAAGGTTCTGATTGAAATTCCACCTGATAACTCTTAGATATTTAAAAAGCATAAGTCTTCATTGTTTATGGCAGGATAATAATACTAAACTCTAAACATTATTTTCACATGTTGCTCTGATGTGAAGATAAAATGATTAATTCTTTTTTTAAGATATGTGAAATAGCCTACATTAATGAAAAAAGATATATCTGTTAACAGATTTTGCAACTCTTTAAGAATGATTTTGAAATGTTGATATTTTAAATTATACCCTTTAATATTTCACTAAAAATGAGTGTCTTGTTTATTATCTATTTAATTCCATATGTTCTGCAAATTAGTGTCACAAATCACAATTAAGTATATGATTTCTTGATCACTTTTTACCATATTTACCCAAATACAGTAGAAGTTCGCTGTAACGAGTATGGCTTATAATGAGAGTGTCGCTATAGCTAGTGATCGTTTTGCATTGGTTGGTCCACGTGTTAAAACATAGGGAGTTCAGCCGGTTATTAGGAGTGATCACATATGCACTATTGCTATAGCAAGTAGATTTTGCCGTGGTTGCTGTTCGGGTCGCATATGTCACAGGATTGGAAATGCATTACATTGTCATGACTAGCAAATCTACATTCTAAGGAAGGCTTTACTTTGTGGTGATTTGACGAGAGGAGACTGTGGTTGTATGCCACAGACTATCCTGGGGAATGACTCAACAACTTATCTTGGAATCAGTGGTTGTCTGTCATTTCCTGCTCAAGTTATTTCAGTAGTGATTACCTGGTTTTTCAGAGGCTCTTTGCAGTTGCTACAGTTAGGATGGAGAAGAAAAGAAAGGCCTTGAATTTAGAAACGAAAATGCTATCATTGAAGCTTGTGGAAGAAAGGACGATAACAAATCTGAAATCGACCTCCAATATGGCTTGTTGTCATCAACTTTGTTTACCATTCTGAAGAATGAAGAAAAATTTAGGGCTGCCTATTCATTACACCATGCAGCAGGGAGTAGCAAGAAACTGCAACTGGCAAATAATACTGGATTGGAATCAGTGTTGTTTGATTGGGTTTCACAGTAACGTTCAGTTGGAGTTCCAATCAGCAGTACAATGCTCAAAGAAAAAGCAAAAGAGTTTGCCAAAGAATAAGAATATAGAATATTGAAGGCACTGATGGCTGATTAAATAGCTTTAAAAGAAGAAGAGGGATTTTGCTTCATCACATTAGTAGTGAATCACAGAATGTCAGCTCCAAAGCAGTGGAAGATTGGGTCCCATAACTAAAGTAAATCATGGAAAGATATGAGGCAAAGGAATTTATTTATGAAGGAAAAACTTCTGGAAATTATTATAGGTAGTCATTTACTTTAATTGTTGTACTATTCACTTTGAACTTCATGTGTTGATTCACTCCATTTAGGATATATACAATGCAGATGAAACAGCCACCTTTTACAATTTACTGCCGGAAAGAACTTTGGCCGTGAAGGGTGACCTGTACAAAGGTGGAAAAAGTAGCAAGGAAAGAATAACAGTTCTCCTCTGCACAAACATGGATGGAACTGATAAAATGAAGTCATTACTATTTAGTAAGTCAGCACGCCCACGATCATTCTTCGGCCAGCCAAGTATTCCATGCACTTACGAGTCCAACAAAAAAGCATAGATGACATCCCAACTTTTTTAAAAGTGGCTTTGGCCTTTTGATGCCAGAATAGAAGGAGGTAATAGAAGGGCTGTGTCGTTGGTGGATTGCTGTCCAGCTCATCCAAACTCTAAAATGATGAATATTGAACTAGTATTCTTTCCTCCCAATTGCACAAGTCTGTTATAACCACTAGATCAAGGCATCATTTGTGTGCTAAAACACCACTTTCAATCAATGCTCATCAATTCATTAATGTGGAAATTGGCGATTGCAGGAAAAATGCTAAAATGGAATGTCCTAGAAGCAATCCATGGGTTACCAGATTCGTGGAATAAAATTACACCTGAAATAATACATAAATGTTTTGTGCATGCAGAACTCAAGAAAAATGCAACAGAAGTTTTGGTCGAAGAATCCATGGATTCTGAGGTGGAGCCTGAGAGTTGGAAGGTTG
>WURS02455966.1:0-13888 GCA_011762765.2 Rhinocypha anisoptera | reverse complement strand
GCATTCTCCTCCAGCACCATGTCTCGAAGGCTTCTATTCTTCTTTGGTCTCTTTTTCCAATGGTCCATGTCTCTGATTGAATATTAATATTCTTTAAATCGTTTTATTATCAGTTAAATTATATAAACATTCCCTAAAGTGATAACAGTATTAATTAATCATAAAATAACTGGATTCACCCGAGTTTTTATAGATTAAAAACTTGAATTGACCCCCGACTTCTAGCCTAACCCATTTCCAAAAATCGGCTAGCCGGAAAAACTGTGCCGCTGCTCCACCGACAAATTTTCTGCATTGGGGTCAAAATGAAATCCACCACCTTCATAATGGATTTCAGGCTTAGGGAAGGAATATAAGTCAGTAGTAGTAGTAGTATATTTTTAATGTTTACAGAGGGTGCTTCGACGGCTATGGTCATTTCACACCTCTCTTTATGTCATAGAAAAATTCCACCAGAAAAAAACAACAATTATGCCCTGGGAGGGATTCGAACCTGCGACCGGTGGTAAGCTACCTGGAGCGCGGTCTGCCCAAACCTGGACTTTTTCGTGGAAAGAGGGCTAAGATATAAGACCGAAGAAGGCACTCGCATACCGGATTTCATCGCGACCAAAGGGGAGAAAATATATGTGATCGACGCTCTCATATGGTTGTCGAGCAGGTAGACCTAGATAAGGCGAATGCCTGGAAGGTGGCGAAGTATCAGGGGGAACGCGTCACTGCAGCGAAACATCAAGAACAGGAAGGGTGTACACGCAGTGGAAGTCCTCTCCATCACCTTGAGCTGCAGGGGAATCTGGAGCAAGAGATCCGTCCGCGACGCCTTTGGAACCGGAGTGATGAAGAAGAGCGACATCAAAGTGCTGACCAGACGCGTGATAGTGGGGGAGGGGGGATGATTTCCATAAATATATTCAACAAGAGCACCCGCATCGAACAGTTAGTTGAGAGGACCGTTGTTGGCTGATGGCCGGATGACGTCAGCTTGCAGATGGTTGCCCCCTTCCAGCAATAGGCGCAATCAGGTGAGTAACCGGTTTTAATGGGTAAGAGCCGAATTAAAACCACGGTCCCCAGGGGTGTCTTCCCTGGGGAGGTGCGTAAATGCCATTTCCCACATCGCTTCAAAAAAATAGCCCTCGAGCATTCTATCCACTAGGCTGTAAACCGGTCGGCAATATAAGTCAGATGTACTCCTAGATCGAAAAACAAACTAGTGTTGTTATCAAGGACATTTCATTGTGATCTTCAATCTTACTATGCCCAAATATTTGTTGTTTTTGAGTAGGTACACCTTGTAATGTCAGAATTATTTGAACCATTATCCTCCTCGAGAGTAAACCAAAAAACTGCGGCACACTTTCAAATTTACGTCTTTATTCTCTCGTTTCTCACTTCGCACTCCCTCCCACGTAGCACTCAACAGTCCCCCCGCTATTCCTCCACACAACAATCCCCACTATTCTCCTTAAACAAACACCAGACAAAACTTTCCAACAATAAACCATCCAAAATTCTACTCCACATCAACAACAATGAAACAAATGACCAGTACACAACATCACAACAATAGGCCAGCGATAGGCCAGACATTACAAGTGATATTATTTTGCCACCAGCAACTGCGCAGCAAGTTAATATCACAAATAATAAAGTTTTCCTTGTTGATTTCGGGATTCTTTATTTGCACTATTTTATTTTCTCATGTGGGAGCGATTCGATAATTGATTAGGGAACTCAGGCAATGACATAACGATTCCTTTTTTTAATTCACCAGATAAGTAATAAGGAAAATGAAGAGCAATTGAAAAAAAAAATTTTCTTTAATCTTCCTCTCTCGGTTACTCTTTTTTTTATGCACGACTTATATCGGAATTTTACAGTAAAATACGGAAGGATTTAATCAAAATGAATCCAAATTCCAATAAGTTCCAATACGGCGCGTGTGTTAGCAATTTGTTCGCGATCGGTGACGTTATTCGAAATTTACTCCGGGGAAAACAAAATATTCCTCGAAATCAAATACCGATGCCGTCCGTGCTCGCCTGTAATAATTATAGAGTGAGCACCCTCAATTGTGGCCTGCATGTCATATTCAATATCGGACATCGGTTTCCTCAAAAAAGAAAAGAAATGCTGTCAGTGTAGTTAAATGAGTTCATGTTACATTCCACCGGTATATTGAGAGAGTAAATTAATCTCGGGTCTCTCATGTACTGCTTTCATGTGATAATAAAACCGAGATGATAACAGCTATAACCGCGGGAAACTCAAGGTAAAAACACACAAAGTGTCTTTCGCACACGAATTGAAACCTTCGCAACAAAATCATAATATCTATTCTGAAATTGGAATATGATTTTTGGCGTGTAACGTCAGAATTATCTGTACCATTCTCCTTCTCTGGAGTAAACAAAAAAAAACGCCGCACACTTCCAAATTTACGTCTTTATTCTCTCTTCCTCGTCTTTCTCACTTCAAAATCCCCCCACTTCGGAATCAGCAGTCCCCGCTAAACTGCGTTGTTTGATACAAACGAACCTCGCGATCACCGCTCCGCCTGACACTGCTCCGCTCCGATATCACCTCTATAGGCCAGTCCGCGAAGGAAAGTGACCAGTGCTTCCAGAACGGACTAATTTCAAGACGTGGAACGTTGAAAGAGGACCATTTCGCTTCCGATTGGCCCGTTTATGGAATTGAAACCTGGCGCGCAGACACGCCCTGGTGATGGCAGCACTTCACTGCGGTGGTTCGAGAAAATATTAAACCAAAAGCTTTTCCCGGGTTAGTGCGAAGATCGACTCGCGTCATGGAGATCGGTGCTTAAAGTCCTTAGCAAACCTTTTTGTGATATTTTCGCCGAAAGCAAGGCATACCAGTGTTTCTTTAGATATCCAGTTAACGAAGGTTGAATGGTAATGTCATAGTACTTATGTTAATTTCTGATTTTTTTTTGATCAAAGAGTGGTAAATAGAATTATGCCTTTTTCTTGAATGATTGACTTCTTTGACCGTTTCGCCGACCACGTGGTTTTAAGAGAAGCTGTTCAGCTTCATTTAATCGTTCGGTAATGTGTTTTGATTTTAATACGGTGAATTAATCCAGCTTACGGTACAAAGAGCTACACCAGAAGGCAAAATTAATCAGGACAATGAGCGTGGTCAGATAATTGTTAGGACATGGATACGATTGACATTGATCTCCGCTATCGGTCAATTATCAAAACTTGGACATCGATTTTAATAAATGAAAAGGCACGTTAGAAAAATTAAATCACATCCTAGATATCACACCACTAAAAATTTATTTCCTTTTATTTCTCGAAAGCTTTATGTAATTATAAATGAAATTGGATCGTCAACAAACAAGTAGGTACCATTAAAATGCTCTGGTGATTCGCGGACGATGATTTACTAATAATTAAATTTTGTTTTGTGAAACATATGTGTTCTTTACTTTTAATTGAATTTTCCTCGTGAATTAATTTAAATAGAACACTATTCCACATACACCTTGTGTATGTATTAAGGATGTAACGTCAGAATTATTTGTACCATTATACTCCTCGGGATTAAACCAAAAAAACCGCCGCACACTTCCGAATTTACGTCTTTATTCTCTCGTTTCTCACTTCACACACTCCCCCCACACTTCGCACTCAACAGTCCCCGCTATTTCTCCACACAACAATCCCCCGCTCTTCTCCTTACACAAACACCAAACAAAAACTTTCCAACAATGAACAATCCAAAATTCTACTCCACACCAACAACAATGAAACAAATGGCCAGGACACAACAACACAACAATAAGCCAGCAATAGGCTAGACGTTAATAGCGACAGGATATACAGACATGACGGATGTTGCAACAATAATATATTTAAGGTCACTAAATTACGTCAAATGATGACATATTGCACTCCATGAGGTGGTTGACCGCAAGCGAAACGGAGAGAGGGGGCAAGAGTTAAAAAATTAAAAGAAAACGTTTACTATCACGGACGGAGTAAGGGGTTGAATGTTTTTTTTACATTTTTTTCTTGATTAGTTACTTCCAGATATAAGTATACAAGTAACAAAACGTTCCTCTTGGGTGAAAATTGAAGATGATGTTACCCAAAAGTAACACGAGATAAAGGGGCACTTCAGAGTGGCATACTCGTAAGATATACTTTTCAGTTAATACATATATCCAGGGAGATCCGAAGAAATCCTTCCCGTCTCACGAAATCCCTTTCCTCCAGAAGTTTTGGGTGGCGCTTTCGTTTTGTTCGGGGCTAAAGCTTGAAGGAGAGTGAACGCATTCCATGCCTCAGTTTTAACGATTCCCCAATCCCTCGACGAAAGAAACGAGTCAAGGATCATCCCAATTTTGAAGCGAATGGAATCCGAAAGAAGTTCTGAAGGAACCGACAAAATAAACGAAATCATAACAAGAGGTGGAAAAAAATCATATTTTTGTATTCTAGTCTCATCGTTACGGCAGTAACTGAGAGGATGAAAATAATTCACTTTTCCAGAAGTGACATAAAATATATTATCTAACGAGTGGGAAATAAGATTATAGGATTACGATCAGAGACAGAAATAATGACTGGAAGCGGTTAGGATAGGTAGTGTAATTATTCTGTAAATATCTTTTATGCATGTTAAATAAATATAATTTGACATTGTTTCCCGATGATGTAAATTTTGTTCTGTCACTCGATGCTGGAATATAAGTAGTTTCTGGCTTGGTTAATACTTTTGAATGTGTGAGGATGGGAATTCATGCCTGGTGATGACTCACACCTTTCACACGCCCATGAGTCGGCTTGCAGGGTATTTCATAGATGTAGATACTACACCAAGAACTTTGGGGCAAACAAATCTCGACTAAATCAAAAATAAGAATTGTCTCATCACTGTTTGAAATTTTTGTCACCTATGGTACAGAAGTTAAGGCCGATTGTCACCTATGGTAAGGCCGATTACAGTAAGAGTATGAAAAGAAAGATAAAGTGTATTCTGTAGGAGATACTGCGGCGTGACGCTCGAGGATCAAGTCCCATAATGGTGAGGGATGGGAATGAAAGACAAATTAACCGAAAACACGACGCTCAACGTGGGAGTGCCGGCCTCAGTGCGCGGGCAGGGTTGCGTCCCCTTCCGTCCGCCAATCCGGAGGTCGCTGGTTCAAAACCCGGGTAGGTAGATTATTCATTCTCTACCTAGGGGCATGGATTTTTGTGTGTGTGTATGTTTCGTCATTGTTATTTGCCATGTTATATTGTACCACCGTGATGGACCGCTTAGACTGTGTGTGTGTGTGTAATTGTAAAAATAAATATAAATAAATTAAAACAAATAAAAATAAATAAATAATGGATAAATAATAAATATAAATAAATAATAGATAAATAATAAATGAATAACAAATAAATAACTAATAAGAATTAATAAAAAATAAATAAAAAAGATATTTCAGTAATTAAGGCATGGGCACATGATAAGAATGACCGAGTACGGACTTCCAAAAGCATGTTTTAATTGGATGCAAGGAATTAGGATAAGGAACGACTGGCCGAACAATTTTATCTATATATATTTATAGTATACTTTTCAACTACGACGTGACATTATCACGATTATCCATTTTTATAAACCACATACCGGGAATTACATTCCTAAAGCACCACGCGAATGCAAGCACTGTGGAAGAATTTGTTTATGATAATGCAAGTCAAGGTAGTTAAGGCAAATTAGATAGAATTTAAATAGAATTATTATACTGGTCACACACCTTTGGTGTTTTACCAAAAGATAGTTTCGGCACCGGAAGCAATCCTATTTACAAATCGGCGCGACTTGACTAAAAAAAAGGGTTTCTCCCTTCATTAGGTTTGTTTTTCCAGTAAACTCCAGCATTCTTAAAGGTCCTTCATCCATTTGCGGAATTGCTCGACGCCTCCGCTCTAGTCAACTAGGTCTCAAAACGGTCATCCATGGCGTAGTAGAGAGGAAGCTTTTAAAGATACAGTTAACAGTCACAGGCGAGACGTGGTGTGGAAGGGATCCATGATGATGAATGAAGAGGAGCTCTTTTCCACAAATAAAAATACGCTTTAACGCATCCATCGCGCACCTCGACTTACTTGGCCACCTTCAGTTTTCAGACTTAGCCATCTCAGCCAACTAATTTTTTCTTGTACCTGAAGATGTGGCCAAGTAACCGGAAAACGAGCTTTGTACGCATTAAAGTGTATTCTTTGTGGAAAATCGCTCCTTCATATGTCGTTAAGGGTGTTGAGAGATTGGAGGGAGCGTGGAAATTAGCTGGACAAGACGGAGGAATTTAATCTACATCGTTTCGGAGTCATCGAACTAAACAAGCGTGGGGCTGGCTTAATTTATGCGTCCACCAGCAGCCGCCACCACGCGTTCGTACCCACGTTCGACAGACGGCTGGGGACGCATTCGCCGATTGGGGTCGGATTCGCCGAGAGGGAGGTATTAACACAACCATGGTCCAGTATAATGCGCGATTCTTAATTCATGAGGCTGTCGCGGGCGTATCCTTCTTTTGCGCCCCTCAAACTTCGCACTGCGCACTACGCTTGGCCAGCGGAACGCCTGCATTACCCAATAATGCGACCGAGAGAGGGAGGCGTGGTCGCTCAATTCCTGCTCCAGCTGAACGGCACTACAAAAGCACACGCGCAAAAAAAAAAATAATTATCAAAATGCAAAGCGAGAAACTTTTGGATCCCGTCAGCCAAAATAGACTTTAGAGAAACACAGGGGGATGGAGGGAGGGGGGCGACAATGGGATATTTAACGCTCCGGAGTAATGGACCGCGGTCTCCTCCTCAGCATCCATCCGTAATTTTGGTGAGTGCTTCTGAAGCGAAACGACAACAATATATGTAGAGGGAGGGAGGGAGGGAGAGGGGTCAAACATTGTGTGGTGTGGGTGGGTGGGGAGGTGAAAGTCGGAGAGAAAGAGGAGAGAGAGAGATAGATAAAGAGAGAGAGAGAGAAAGGGAGAAGGGGGAGGTGTGACCTTTCCCGCCCTTTCCGTTCAAAATAAAAAACTGACCGGGCACACCAGAGCCCGAAACTAACGCGGAGTAAACACTTAGACGCGAATGGCATTTCGCCGACGAGGGAAAGGATTATTTAGTCCAATAATTGGGGATGGGGGGGGGGGGAGGGGGATATCAATCAATAGGGGAAGAGAGTCGAAGTTACTGACGCCATTAATCGAATTCCCGACAAACCGACTTGACTGAAGAGTAGACTGAGTAATTTTCCTGACGGACGGAGTGACGAGGGAATGGGACGCGTTTAAAAGCCACAGCTCCCACTCTCATTGGTCAGGAACGATGGTCGTCTTGGGGGAGGGTGACGAAAGGCGTTCAAAAAAGATGGTTGTAACAGAAAAGGAAGCCGTACTCTTCTGAAAACTTTATAACGACGCAAAACAAATTAAAAAAAACAATTTTATGATTCAATAACATCGGGCCACGCTTTCATAAATGCATACAGCATGATCACAGAATGAGGAATATTGAGAACCCTAGAGACGTCGAAACAAAAATTTTCTTACTGGAAATGTAAGGGCACTTAACTACCGACGAATACGTAGTATATTTGGCAAAAATACGTATTTTTTTAACGGAGTAAACTACAGAAAAGGACGAAAATCCCTTTTTCATCCATAAAGTAACGGACAGATGTTTTTTTTTCATGATGAAAATGGAAATTCCTGACGGTTCGACATCAAATGTCGAAACCTGGGTCGATTTAAAAAAAAATAAGTCTTTAGGGTCACAAAGAAAAATTTCCAACGGATTTGAGTTGACAAGGAATAAAATACGAATAGTATACACCATGAAAATATGAGCATCGTGAGTAACAGTCGGGGTAAGTGGTAATGGATGCAAGGCCGTACAGTAAAACGAGTTTCTCTTCGAACAAAATTTTTCATCCGGTCATCGGGAGAGTTTAAAAAAATGTACATTGCAAATAATGAGTCAATCCCTTGGAATGGGAGGTAGAAAGAAACATAATTCAGAAAACCAGATGACTAGTATCTACCATATACACGGTGAAAACGACTAATCTATCCTAATAAATATGTCTCCAAGCCATACAGTATAGAGAAACGTTTAGAATTTTATGTAACTATATCCATATATTCAACCCCAGTCGAACACTCCAGCGAGTCGTTGGCCGTCGAAAAGAACAACAAATCCATTAGAACGGATAACCCAAATTTACAGTCTTCTATCTGTCGAAGCTCTCACAACGCTTAAAAAAAAACAAGCCCTTCGAAATATCAATGTAATTCGATTCTTCCGTTTTCTTTCTCTCTTTTTTTTAATGAGAAAACCGACACTTAAAAAATTCAACATGCAAAATTTCTCCTGGTTATATAATTTAACAGTTGATTTTGGGAAGGAAACCTTTTGATGGTAAGTGAAATAAAACTTTGTAGGTTCCACGGACGAGTTTTTAATTTATAAAAACCACCGGTTTCGTCGAACAAATGAAATATCAGATCTAAAGCTGTCGAATTTTCGACGAGACCATGTCTTTTTAAAGTAAAAAAATACAGTTTTATTTTTTCTTAACATCGACACATGATTTATCAAAGTAGTACCTGAATGCATTGAAAACGTATTGATGTTAATGCAGGTACTAGGCGAACGCTTTTGAAAAGAAGAAAAAAAGGAGTCATTATGAAAACTGCAGTTAGTTACTTAAGGGCCGGTATTATGACTCTCTGTTAAAGTCTATGTTAAACCTTAACTACCAGATAGGTAAAAAAGTGTATTATGACTCCCTGTTAGTGCTATAGTTACTGTTAAACTCTTCGTTTATTTAACTGCTGGATGAAACCTCTAATAAGGAGCTAACCTTAAGGTTAGTAAAACAATATGGCGATATTCCGCTTTTAAACATTTATAACGAGTTTATAAAATCACATAAATTTCCGTGTATGACCACATCAACTCATAATACTACTACTATTTAATTTCTGCTTATAAAAGAGGAAATTTTGAAGGTATGAAGTTGATTGAATCAGTGGTATTCGTCGTTATATTTGCCTGACGTAATAACGAGTAGACACATTATCAATCCTTTTGAAATCCCGTGGGCTATTTAACTAATTATTTTCTCTTCTTTCATCAATTTCTGCTTAAATGCATATTAGATAATTTAAAAAATACGCGGGAAAGTTTTACCGGCATCCATTTGCTCTCAATTTTCCAATTACAATCCCAGGCGAACTCGACTAACTTCACACGGAACTTAGTCGAAGCGTATATGTTTGGTGACTTTTGTAGTAACAAAATGATTAAGTAATTCTGATGAAATTAGGATAAGTAATACATTCTGCAAATTATATAGTAATTATTTAATATTAATACGGCTCTGTGTGTGTAAGAGGGATTGGAAATGCCTGTTTCGTGCTAGTGCTTGTCAACACCGTGTGTTTACGTTTGGTTGATCGGCAGATCTACTCTCTCCCATTAACGCTGAATAGTCTTCCGCCACATTATTCCATATCCCTTTATTCAGGAAATATACATTAATGGTACGTACTTTTCAATGGGGGAATACCACATAAGTTTATAAAGGTGCTTACTTTGTCTTTCCAAATTATCGCTTCTGTTTTTTTTTCTATGACGTTTTTATGCTTCGAAATTATTTCGACAAGGATCATGGCAATTTCTGCAGTAAAGTTTGGGTTTCTTGCTCTTTTCCCCATTATCATAACTGTTTTCAATGTGCAAATGCAATTGATATAATCAAGAATGCGGAAAATAAACAACCGAATAAAGTTCTTTTGTGAAAATATAATTGTTATTAAAAAAAACCATCACTCTAAGCAACCGAATTCTTTCGGCAGAAATTGTAAACAAATGAAAAATCGATTTGTCCGGTACTACCAACCTTTTGTTAAATTTTTGAAAACTCATAGGTACATAACCAGTAGTTAATTTATAGTCATAATAGTATGCTCTCGTAACTTTATCTAACAGTTAGCTTAACTGATAGTTAGCAAACTGAGACTTTTAACAATGAGTCATAATACCGGCCCTAAGTCTTTGTTTTTTTATTTGGTAGTGGTAGTTGATTATTTCCGTGGACCTTAATGACTACTTGGCAGCATTAGGAACGCCACGCCCGGTATGCATTACTTAGCACTGCGTTTTGCAGTTTGAAGTTCGAGTTTGTATCTGGAAATTTACCTTTTTAAAGAGATCTAACGCTCATCAAAATAAAAACGACATCGGATAATTCACTACACGAACGGAATAACCTTTCTCTCCGCTCACCTTTATCCTAACAAGGAAACGCACATTAGTTGATGGGGGAGTTTGTAATGGATACTGACATGTGGCTGGGTGCTGAATACTGGCAGAAAGGGGAGGAATTAAGGGAGGGGGAAGAAAGGAACATTGTAGAAAAAGTACGAGTTGCAACAAAGACTAGCGCCTGTGAAAAGGTCATCATTATCAGTACTTCAGTCCGAAGATTGGCTGTCGTCCATCCTTACCTATCTAGTGACATCTATCTTATCTTATCTGATAATTTTCCCTACATACATATATTTGTCCCTCGTTCTTTCCCTCGGTGCCTTCCCTTCCATTTTTCCTTCTATTGCATGTATTTCACGAAAGAATTATGCCACGGGGTGTGTCCTATCCACCTCATTCTTCTTTTCCTTACAATACTCCACAAGGAGTTAGCTTCCTTCGCTCTTCCGTACACTTCCTCTTCCCTAACTCTGTCCGTCCACTTGATCTTCACCATCTTCCTCCAGATCAATGTTTCGAAGGCTACTATTCTTCTTTGGTGTTCTTTTTCCAAAGGTCCAAGTCTCTGATCCATAGAGTGCCATATGTTCCACACGAGGGTTTTTACATTCGCTTCCTTGTTTGGAGTGATATCGTTCTTAAGTTTAGTAGATGCCCCCCCCCCCCATGATCGCATTCTTATCCTGATTTAATATACCCTTGATATTACTAGTAGAACTTCTTCCATTCTATGTAGTCCTACTTCCAAGGTAGGTGAAGGATTTCACTTGTTCTTATTCCCCACCTCGTATCTCGACTTCTGCACTCTGCCTCTCATTTCCATTTACTGTAGTATTTTAGTCCTCCTCCTATGTATTCTCATGTTGTACTCATTCAGCCCGTTTTCTTTGTGTTAAAGAAAAATGGCAAAAAGAATTAATCGGTAAAGAAATCTAAAGTTAAACTTTCGTGCTTGTTCAAAATCTTCCGAAACCTACCTGAAGACGGCAGAATAAGCATGACTTAATAATCTAATTAGATGATAATAATAATAATCAAACACCAAATTTCAATCATGTAGTGCAGTTTTAGAGACGACATTTTTAAATATGGGAGTCTTTTGATGTATCATGTGGACTTTTAACTATACTATTCCTGGATCTGTGGAACAATTTATCAATGACATATTTCCATGATTCAATCCTTCATGCTACAAAAAAAGAAGGGGACATTCAATAAATGGCTTTTTACGCTTCTCCTCGGGCAATTTTCACTATTTCGTCATTTTATGCATTTTTCCCTCCCCAAACCATCGTTAAATTAGAAACTAATCGTTCACCAGATTACTTTAATGAAGAGGTGAAAAATATATATTGCCCCGCCTTAATACTATAGATCAGATCACGCACGCAAAATCAGGGAGATGGATTGTAAGACGAATAGATATAAAATGTCATAGTTCCCTCGTAAGATTAATGATCAAAATACACATGGTCCTAGGTTCAGTTAGGAAAGTTAGTATATATATATATATATTGTAGTTATTTTGTATGGATGTTAACTATATGTATTTTGAAATTGTTCCCGCATGATGTAAGCAATGTTTTGCCATGAATTCTTTGCGTGCAAGTAGTTTCCTTTTGTCTAAATAATTTCTAACGCTCGCGCGTGCGATAGACGCGTGTAATGGAGGTGGCTCACCCACACCGTCACGCACCCTTGAGGCGGTTTGCATGGTATTGCGTAGAAAAGCAGAAGGAGTAAGAGGAAGTTTTGGGAAGAAAGAGAAGCAATGATAAGTTAGTCATTATCAATTGGAATGTTGTGGTTGAGACTGGGTTTTTATTTTCAAGTTCGATCTGAAAAGCAAATGTGAGCGCATCCTTCTTATCTCCCAACTTCTCCGACATCTCTTGCCCCCTTTGTCGTCCGCGAAGAGGACTTTGTGTTGCACACCTCGAGGAAAAATTACAGGTGGGTTACAATAGCAAGGTTCCCAAAACTATGACCTCAACCCACGGGAGGAAGAACCCTTCTTAAGAAAACGACCTTCCCGTGGTTGGGAAAGTAGTTGGGCGAAGTCAGCTGAGTTTAGGCGACTAAGGGGATTGAGTGGAGGGAGGAAGGTCATCGTAACTTTTACCTGGTGAAATCCTCTTCCCCTCCGCCTTCGCTATCTTCACTCGCAGGTTCTTCAGATGGCGCGCGCTATACGCACCTATATACCCAGGCTGTCGGACGGGAATTGTCGAAAATCTCATCAACCTCCGAAGAAAAATTTGACGCCAGAAAAAGGTTTCACCATGGTGATCACATACAAAACACTCTCTCCCTTCCCGGTATTGGTCTTGGTTGCTGTTGGGAATTTCGTAACTGATTAAGTAGTTCTAGAAATGGCAATTGTGAATTTATATGTAGTCGGGTAGAAATGATCACCGAGAAGGACCATTTCAAAGCGGCCTGACTATAATAATTTACCCGAAAAACTATTTTAATTTCACCGAAAAACCCCTACGAATAGGTTTCCTACAACGGGATTTCGCATAACACCAAAGTAACGGAATTTCTTACTGAGAGTAAAATATATTATTTTGAACGTTTCGTGAAACGTGACGAAAAAAGAAGAAGTAATGAAGAAGCAAAGAGAAGCGTGTGTGAGAAATTTTAGATTTTTTAACATTTGAACATCAGTGCACAGGGATTCATGCATGATCTATCAGTTGATCTAATGGATTTTCTGACGGATGATATTAATTACTACTACAAGTTATCGAAGACTTCCGACGAACTGTCGTTTCTGAAAGGCCTATTTGCGTTAAGTGCAACATTAATAATACCTCGCTTAAAGTTCCGAAAATTTTCTTCCTTCCCTTAATCCATTTACGTAGCATGCCTCAATCCTTCTCCTGCGTGTCTTGCTTTTCCAACATTCCAATATTCTCTTTGACGTCCCTCTTAGTACTCAGTAATTTGCCAATCTTATTTGCCAGTCTTATCCACGTTTCTCCCAACAAGTTTCCCGGCCATCCTCCCCGCTAAAATCCGTACATCTTTCGTCCGTTTGACATCCTTTTCAACGCACATCGTGCTGGAACCCATTGGTCAACCCCGACCACAATTAAAGGATTGCTTCGAATAGACGAAAAGGTACAAAAAACATTATAACAATATCTAGAAGCATTGTAACAATATCTAGAACCACATATATTAAAAAAATGTGAGAAGTAAGTAAATGGATTCTTTGCGTCTAAACTACTAACCCAGAGGATCCTAGATATATGAATTATAGTGCATTTACTTCATAAATTCATGGAGCACATCTGATTTATAGCAAAAACATGGCTAGTTAAAAGATTTTTTCATCCTAACTTCATGGGATAAGAAAAACACTGGGAATTAAGACGTAAGAATCTTTTTGGTGGTGAGTTGTTTCTTTTAATACATTATTATTGGCATCCTCTATATATATATATATATATGTTTATGAGAAAACTCATTCGAGCACAATATAAATAACACAGCCACAGGGATGGCGACGAAAAACACAGGACACAGAGAAAAATAACACTCACAAGTTTTTTCCAATAATTTCG
>WURS02455955.1:0-13888 GCA_011762765.2 Rhinocypha anisoptera | reverse complement strand
GATCATGAGCCAAGAACAACTCGAGAGATACAGAGGCATTCACGTTCGTCAGGTGATGTGGCTTTACGCAAGAGTCGGGAGCTGTAGACAAAAAGTGCGAGTATTCCTCGACGGAGGTGGCCAGCCAACAGTGATTGCCAGAAGAACGGCAGAGAATCTCTTTCCCGATGAGCTCATTGCACCGGCTACTCGGTTCATAGGACCAGGTGAAGACTCAAGCCTACGCTCACGTTGTGAATTTCATTTGGAGAACGAAGACGGTTCCACTTCACTGCTAATTCAAGCTTGGCTTAAGAACGACTTGGATAAAGTAGGAGTCGAACGCGTGCCAAGTGACCTTTTGGGAATCGCTAACGAATTAGGCGTTCGAGTGCCTGAGGAAGACGAGGATGCTTTTATACCCGACATAGTGATCGGGGCTGAGCACATCGGATACCCGGAGTTCACTATCACCGAGTATCGAAAAGTGACGCGCACTGTGACAGCGTACAAGTGCCAGTTTGGTTGGTCCTTGATCGGATTCTACAAGCGAAATAGAGGAGAGCCACACGACAACCAGAACACTTTGAGTATGGCGGCTATGAGCATTGTACCTGATCGATCCTGCAATGTTTGCCCAGTATCTACTCTACGAGAAGTCTTTGGAATCGAAGACGATGACGAAGTATGCCCACTCAAAAACGTCGAGATTAGACACGACGAAGTGGAGCAACGATTTTACATCAAGTTGCCTTGGGCTACAAAGAAAAGGCCTCCCAACAACTTCTACAATTCTATGTGCCAAATCAAAGCCTTGAAGGCTAGGCTACAAAAACAAGGCGGTCTCGCTGAGTACAATGACGCGATTCAAGAGCTGATCTCCTCAGGCCAAGCAGAGCGAGCCGAGCAGAGATTTTGCCAAGATGGCTACTACCTCCCACATCGACCGGTGATCAGGGAAACGGCCAAGAAGACACGAGTTCGTCCGGTCTTCAACGCGTCATCCTCGGTGAAGAAAAGTTGGTCGCTCAACGATTGCCTGGCACGAGGCAGGCCACTGAACTGTGACCTGAGACAGTCTTTGGTCAATTTCCGAACCTCGCCAGTGCCCCTGGTTACTGACATCATTCGAGCCTTTCTTCAAATCCGAGTCGAACTATCGGATCGCGACTATCTCCGCTTCCTTTGGTATGAGAATCTCGAGGACGAAGAGCCAACCGTGTACCGCATGACATCTGTCTTATTCGGAGCCGTATGCTCGCCACACATTCTCGGCGCAGTACTTCAAGAGCTCTTCAAAGAACACAAAGACAAGTTCAACAGCTTGCAAGAAACGAACATCTCCATCTACATGGATGATTTGTTTTTGGATGTCAACTCACCAGACAAAGTGAAAGAGGTCATGGAACAACTCAAGAAGTTGCTCGCCATTGGATCCTTTGCTCTTCATGATTGGACGACAACTGAGAGCATCGCGCACGAGCATCCAGACCTACCATTCCAACAAAGTGACATCACGAAGTGTCTAGGGCTCGACTGGCAACCACAAGTGGATGATCTGGTCATCAAAGTGGACACGACTCCACCGCCCTTGGACGGCTTAACCCGACGACAAGCGGTATCATACCTTGCTCGGTTATATGACCCTCTCGATCTGCTGCTACCATTGAAAGTCAAGGTTAGAGGGCTAAGCCGACGCATGAGTCAAGTATCAAGCAATTGGGACGATCCGCTGCCCGAAGATCTAAAGAAAGACTTCAGCGAGTTGGTCGAGGACCTCCAAATGGTTCAACTCTCGGTCCCGCGCAGCGCTCCCTCTGCTCCAACCAAGTTGATGATCTTCTGCGACGCTAGTCCCGAAGCGTACGGAGCTGTCGCCTACCTTCTTGACGAAGAAGAACGTTTCACTTTACTGGCAGCTAAAGGAAAGCTAGCTCCAGTCAAACCTCAAACTATTCCCAAGCTAGAGCTGAACGCGGCAGCAATGGGCGCCAAGCTTTTAGAGCAATTGCGCAAGTCACCCAGACTCCAGGAGTTGCCATGCGACTTATTTTCAGACTCGCAGATCACGCTCTGGAGGATCTTCAACGAAAAGCGAAAATTCGATGACTACGTGCAAGCTCGAGTCGAGGTGATCCGAAGTGCGTCGCAAGTCAACGTGACATGGCGCTACGTCGAGACGGACAACAACCCAGCCGATCTCTTAACACACGGAAAACGCCTAGATGAGCTGATGCAGTGCCAACTATGGTGGCAAGGCCCGGTTATGACAAAGCTGAACAATCCGGCCAAGAAATTCGATCCATCCTCGGTCAGCGATGTCACCCTTCGTGAGTTCCTGCAGTGTGCTGAGACAAGACAGTGCGAGAAGGTACATTGTGCAGCGATGCAAACATCTGAACCGAGAGAGGAGTACCAACTTAAACCTCATTGGCAAGACATCTTGGAGAAGCCATATGGGGAAGCATTACAGATCGTGATTGACCGATTGCGCGAAAAGGAAACGTCAGGCAGCAAGACCATGGAGAAGCGCAACGAGAACAGAGCTAACAAGTATGACTTGAAGACTTATGCGCGACTCAAGCTCTGGCGAGCCGTTCAGCGCGCAACGTTCCCAGCAGACTATCTCGAATTGACCCGAAAGAAGAGAGCCGCTGATCGCCGACTACGTAACAGTCAGGCAAAGATTGATGAATGGGGAGTGATCCGAACCAGAAGGCGTCTTCCCAAGTGCTACGCGTTTGGTGTCAAGTATCCCATCATCCTGGCTGACCATCAGTTAGTGCGAAGCTACATCGTCGCCGAGCACCTTCGCCTTCTCCATCCAGGCATTAATCACACGTTTTCGGCTATTGTGGGCTACTTTCACATTTTCAAGGGGAAGTCGATAGTTCGAAACATGATAAGTCACTGCCGCGAATGCAACATTGAGCGCGGATTGCCCTTCGAGGCACCGCATGCAGACCTGCCTTTGGATCGAGCTACGATGGCGGAAGGCCCATTCACCGCTGTGGGGTTGGACTTCTTCGGGCCGATCTCCACTAGCAATAGGCAGAAGATCTATGGCCTAATCTTCTCATGTTCCAGAACGCGAGCAGTGCACCTAGAGCCAGTTACATCAATGTCGCTCGAAAGCTGCATGCTGGCCATCAAAAGATTCATCGCTCGACGAGGTGTACCAAGAGACGTGCGCAGTGACAACGCACCCACCTTTCGAGCAGCAAACAACTTACTGGCCAAACTCATCTGTCTTGTCAAGGAAGCTGTACAAGACCCGCAAATTCAGCAACTCGGCATCAGCTGGCGATTTGGAGCACCACGCGCACCGTGGTGGGGAGGCCATTACGAGCGTCTGATCGGTGTGATCAAGAAGCGACTCACCCACATCCTCTGGCGTCAGAATCTTCGACTCGAAGTCATCTGGACCGCATTAGCAGAGGTAGAGGCGATTGTCAATTCAAGACCACTGGGACAAGTCTCCACCGATGGATCGCTGCTCACTCCAGGCCATTTTCTAACTGGACGCCAGCTACTCGCCGTACCATTTGCAGTCATCGCAGTGGACGAGCCAATCATGGCACAGTTCTTTCAATGGCAAGCCTTGATGAATGAGTTTTGGCAAAAGTGGAGCAGCGAGTATCTGCTCACTTTACGTAATCTTTCTAGCCAACATCAATCCCGAACACCAGAAATTGGAGAAGTGGTGATAATCGAAGATAAACCAAAGAAGAGGCGAGATTGGCCAGTTGCCAAGATAGTGGAGCTTCATCCAGGTGAGGACGGATTGGTGCGCCATGTGACTGTAGAAACACCGGAAGGAGTGCGCTATCCGCGAGCCGTCCAGTCACTGGTGCCATTGGAAGCCACGGCAAACACCCCCCGCCCCCCGGGAACTGTGTCGGATTCCTAAGACCGACATCTGTGGACAGACCACGGTCTAGGCCAGAAGCACGCCGCGCGAGGCACTCTGGTCTCTCCTCTCTCTCTAACCCTTAACTCTTGCCTGTGTTGTTGTGGTACTGCCTAGCAATCACTCTCCACCACACCGTCCGCATGAGCACACGTGCAGCGTGACAACTTCCGAGTGATTGTGACTAGTGGCAAACCAAGTGGTACCCACAGGTAAGTCTCTATATTTTATATTCAAATTATTATATTTAATTACAACATTATCTTAGCTCTTATTAGGATTGTTACTTTCAAATACAAGTACAACTGAAGGGCAGTCACCGACCATAAGACCCCAGGTATATTTCTATTTTTCTTATTATTTTGATGTAAACTAATTCTAAATTGTCCGGTTGTTACTAAAATAAAGTGAATAACAATCAAAACAGCCGAGAGTCTACAATTATTTTGTCTGCAATAGGACAGAAGTTAACAATTAAAAATTTTCACCAGGACCCCCGTTAACAGCTTTGCCCAAATGTTTTGAAACATGTGTGTGTATGTCACTCTGCAGACAGATTAGGTGTGTTACTGTTTCTAGTGTGTTTTGTCTCACCTTTTGAGTTGCAATTTTTCGAATCGCTTAAGCACAGTGAAAGTAGCGTAACTCTCTCAGTACAAAAACGTGGGTGGCAGATTACCAAAAAAAATTGACAAAACATAGACTAGAAAGCGCTATCGAGACGTATGTGCTCCGCTCATTCAATTAGCGATATAAAGCTTATCTTTTACTGATAATCTTTGATCGACGTTAAAGCGGCGTTGGCCTCTTCTACATTGTTGAAAATATTTCCGGTTATAACCCAACATTAAACACAGTTCTGGTTATAACTCGATAAGTCATAAACATTTTGGAAAATTAAGGCTTATAAGCTAAATTTTTTTTAAAATCGTTGAGTTATAAGTCAACTTTGTTCAAATTGTCATTTTAAAAACTAGTATTTTTGAAATTGTAAGGTTATAACCAAACAGTATTATAAACAGTGCATAAAAATTGAGTGAAAATTTGAAAAACCCAAAAAGAATTCTATTTTAATTATGTCATCCAAATATTGGAATCTTTTCTAAAAACATACTAAAAAGCTAAAAATACTAAAAAACATTGTTCAATGAAGAAATTTATGTAAAAATTTTACCCATGCCACCCCCTACATGTTGACGTAATTAAAGTACTATCCCAAAGTTTGAATCAAATTAAATAAAAAAATTCAAAGCTTTATGCACAAACTTTGAATCAAAATGGTTACGAATTCGAGTCATTACAGTAAAAATAGATTCTAATTGGTCATGAATTTGAATCACAACAGTAAAAGTTGGATTCAAATTGGTAATAAATTCAAATCATAACACAGAAAGTTAGATTTGAATTTGCGAAGAATTTGAATTTGAAAGTAAGATTCGAATTCGTACACTGTTTGAAAAGTTGTAAGATTACAACAATGAAAACTAATGTAAAACCTTGATTTAATAGAAAATCAGTTTATAACATTATGAAAATTAAGGTTTTTAGATTTTAAACTGACATTTTTAAAATTAAAGAAATTAAAAATTGGGTTTTAAATAAATTTTGAAAACAGCTCACTAAAGGTGGAAGAGGTTCAAAAAATCACAAATTTTGCTCACGTAATTTAAGTATGGTGCTAATCAGGCTTATTAGTCATGTACATGTACGTCTCGATAGCGTCTTAGAAAGCGAAAAGGTTAAGTATTAGATAAACAAAAATATTTACATTAATTTTTAACCCTTTCGCTCTATATGTGTCCCACTCATTCAATTAGCAATATAATCTTATCTTTTACAGATAATTTTTAGAGTCAAAAGGTTTAATTTACTTTTACCCCAAACTTTCTTCTTCCTCTATTATTAGCATAGCACACACTCATTCCTTTTTGGTGTGAGTGGCAAAAGCAGAGTAAGAGTGAGTGACAGTACGTTCTCTGTGTACGGTACCTTACTCTACACTGTGCTTCGCCACTCCCACCAAATCGGAATGAGTGTGTGCTATAATTATTAGTCATTCAGATTAATCCGTGTTTTTTAAACATATGTTTTGCGGAGTATCCAGCAGATGGCGCAACACTTATTTGTACATAATTCAGTAGAACGCGAGCTCGAGTGTTATGTGCTGGCAAACCTAAGTGAGTGTTGCGCCATCTGCTGGATACTCCGCAAAACATATGTTTAAAAAACACGGATTAATCTGAATAACTAATAAATACTCGTCTTGTAATCCGATTATAAAAATAACTAAAATCAATTAATCTATGATACAATTCCGGCATCTTTAGCCAAAGAGTGAAAGATAGATTCAGGGTTTGCAAGCAAAGTTTGAGGCGTGTCAAACTCGGCAATCTTGCCAGCGTCAAACACGAGAACTCGGTCCGAGTCCAGAATCGTGTTCAAACGGTGCGCTATGGTAAGCACGGTACAGTGGGAGAATTTTGATCTAATTGTAGATTGAATCAACGAATCGGTCTCCAAATCCACGGCAGCGGTTGCTTCGTCCAGAACCAAAACTTGAGTCCGTCGGAGAAGAGCTCGAGCAAGACAGATTAGCTGTCGTTGGCCAACGGAAAGATTCTCGCCCGATTCGGTGACCATATACTCGAGACCTTCTTCCAGGGTGAGTACGAACGGTTTTAGATGTGCATCTTCCAGTACGGTCCAAAGCTGTTCATCGGTGTACTGGTTGAACGGGTCTAGGTTGAATCGGATGGTTCCACAAAATAGCACCGGATCTTGAGGAATGATGGTCAAACGGGATCGAAGTTGCTAGAATATTTTATTTTATTAGTCATTCAGAATAATGCATGTTTTTTAAAATGTTTTGGGAAGTATAGTTGGGGATAAATTCATCAGATGGCACCAAACTCATTTGCACATAATGCAGTGAAACGCAAACTCACGTGCTATGTACATGCAAGATTAAGTGAGTGTGGCGCCATCTAATGAATAATCTCTAAAACATTTTAAAAGAAGACAAATTATAATCTAAATTGACTAATATAATACGAAGCTGTTAACTTCTCTGGTGCCATAAAATTGCTTAATAGCCGTTAATAAGTTTTAAGATGATAGATTTTCTGCTAGACTACAGTATTCCCTCATACTTTCGCTTATCAATAGTTTCACATGTCATATGTGAAATGCGCCAAAAGCACTGTAAGAGTTAATACGCTGGTCAAACTGTTAAGCTAAGCTGTTCCTTTCTTTACTTTGTTCCATTTCTCGTGTACCCTTCCCAGTTCTTTGATAATTTCTACACTCACTCTCAGTAAGTATACTTACTGATATATAAGGGCATACTGTGTATTAAAAAATTAGCGCTAAATCAACGTTTTTAGCCGTAATTATTCAAAAACAATGGGAAAATTAATTAGTGCTTCAATTTGCCGCTAGATGGCGAGTAGTTTAACATGTTAACAATAGAAATGATTTACTTAAAAGCTTTGATATAATACAATAGTTTTTTTTCAATGGTACAGCCAATTTTTACAAAGCACTGTGGAAAACAAGACAATTACCTGCTTATCGCTAGGTAACGCCACAGTCTATGAAAGAAAACAGTGGGAAAACTTGCGTGTATCCCACAAAAACATTACTGTTATAATAAAACAACGTAGCGTCATCTAGTCTAGAATATATTTAGTCGAACACTTACATGCAATCCAAGCTTTGTGATGTCCACGCCATCAATTGTAATCCGCCCATGGGCGGGTTCAATCAGACGGAACAGTGCCAAGGTGAGCGAGGACTTGCCAGCTCCAGTGCGTCCAACAATGCCCACCTTCTCGCCCTGGTCAATGTGAAGATCCAAACTCTTGAGAACCAAGTCAAGCCCGGGTCGGTATCGAGTGGCATAGTTGGCCAATTCTATCATGCCACCTTGGGGCCATTGTTTTGAAACTTTCATGTCTTCCTTGCAACTCCATGCGGCTTCCGGTGGGACATCGGTGTACTCGTGAATACGTTCCACCGAGACAATGTTGTTCTCGATCTCGGTAAAAACTCGAACACAATAGTTGAGACTTAGAGTAACGTTCAAGGCATAGCTCAAGCTAAGTCCCGTTTCACTGCCACTCAATCCACCGCCGATGCCAATTCTCGACAGGGCGGCAAACAGTGAAGCAAAAAAGATGAGACAATTGGAGAGAAACTGTAGACGTATTTGAAGCCAACACGTGGCAACTGCATTCGGATAGAAGCACTTTTGATTCTGGTCAACCCGTCGATCGGATTCGGCAATAAATCTTTGTGCCGCTTGATACGCGTTGATTGTCGATACTCCGTGAATGGTTTCGCTGAAATGAGTTAGAATCGGAGACCGAGTGACCGATTCGAGGCGTTTTAGCTGTCGTGAGGAACTCATGTAGAAACGTTGAATAAAGTAGTAGAGTATGATGAATGCCACTAGGAAGACTAAGAAAAGTGGCGTATAAAAGGATATGATAAAGAGTGTGGCTAGAACTTTGAGTGTGGAGTTTAGTAGCGTTCTGTAGAAAACAAAGGTTAGGTTAGTATAGGGAAGGCTAAAATAGGGATCACAGAAAAAGCCAACCCTGGGTATTAAAATAGGAGAATTTTTGGAAAGTTTTTTTTGCTGAAAAACACTATCAAAGTAACGTTATTTTAAAACCATTTTTAAGTTTGGCTATTTCTGCGATTCCTAGTTAGACTTAAACAAACTTTTTTCAAATATTGACACACTTGCCTAAAATACCGTTGTATATTATTATCGATAGTATCGATATCCTTTGAAAGGCGATTAACAATGCGTCCCAGAGGGGTGGTATCAAAAAAGTACATTGGCGCATGCGTGACACTGTGCATCAATTTGGAGTGTAGATTGGTCGACGCCCGCAGAGTACCCATGGTAATTGAAACCCAGCCAAGAGCGACAAAGATTGTCTGTGACATTCCAATGATGAAGTAGAGAAAAAGGTAGAACCGATCATTGTTTGATTTGGACTTAGTCCACGTGGAAAGCCAAAAATTCGATCCAGTATTCAAAGCAGCAGCAAGAAAGAAGTTGACAAGAATTGTCACAAACCAAGGCATCGAGATTGCCGCTGCAAATCTTCGATAAACACGCCAATTAATATTTCCCACCTCAACTCCTTCCATTTCGACAAGTTTTCCTTTTGATTTGCTCGTAACTTTTTCCTCAACCGAGAGTCCTCTTTTCGTTTTCTGCTTCTTCACCGAACTCTGACTTATGGTTCTTAATAGAGCAAATTTTACACTTTCATGGTTCAAGTCTTGGGGAAGTTCAATTTGGACATTCTCCGACTCGTCAATATCTTCCTCCTGACTACTCAGTAGATAATTGGTGATAAGTTCAGCAAAATATGAACTTTGTGACATTAAATGTGGGTAACTTCCCACTGCTTCCACGGTTCCTGAGCGTAATAAAATAATTTGATCCACATAGGGAAGCATATAAAGAGCATTGGTGACCAGAAGACGAGTTTTATCCCGAAGCATTCCGCTTTCATTGCTAAGTACTTGATCGAAAATATGTTTTCCAACGTGACTATCAACTGTAGAGTTGGAGAAAAAAAGTGATGCAATGTAAGTTTAGCCAAAATTATAATAGAAATAATTTTCTAATATACTCATTATGTTATTCGAAAGTTAAGAATATAATGTAGAATTGAGTATAAAAATTTGGAAACTTTGCCAAATATTCCCAATTGTCTAGAATTTGATTTTAAAAATTTTGTTTTTGAACAAAACAATGCAGATTTTTCAAAAAACTAATTAAATTAAAATTAGGTTTTATTTACACTATTGTTTTGATAAAATAATTAAAACTTTAGAATCAAATTGGGAACAGTATGGAATATTTGACAATTTTAAAATTTTTATATTTGATTCTACATATTCTGAACTTTTGAATGACATAAAGGCTCGTATTCATCTGTTCTTCTTTGGGTCAACTTTTGTTAAAACCTAAATGACAGCCAACTTTATTCACAATATCTTTAACAGTATTTTAATTGAATTAAACCAGTTTGTATCAATTTACTTCAATTAAAATTTTTAAAGTTAACCCTAAGATAGACAAATGAATACTAGGGCCAAAAAATATTAAAGAATGCTTTCTACTCAGTCTATTCAGGCTAAAAACGTGTCTTTTGGCATCAGTCTTTGATTTCAAGTTATCACGAATTGAACAGTTGATAAACCTACCAGCGGAAAGTGGATCATCAAACAGGAAAAGATCTGCTTCTGAGTAGCACGCACGCGCAATACTGACTCGTTGTTTTTGTCCACCAGACAAGTTGATACCCTTTTCACCGATCTCAGTTTGATCTCCACCGGCCAACATTTGAAAGTCGGTTTTGAGTGCACACGCCTCCACCACTTCATCATACTTCTTCTCGATATATTCACTTCCAAAGAGAATATTATTTCGAACAGTGCAATTCTGAATCCATGCTTGTTGTGGCACGTAGGCCATTTTCAGATCTCCGCTGATATTGACACTTCCGGATTGTTTTTGCATTTCTCCTAGAAGCGAGTGCAGAAAGGAGCTCTTGCCGGAGCCAACCGAACCAACCACAGCTACCAATTGGCCTTTGGGAATTGTCACATTGAGATTATCAAGAATCACTAATGGTTTTGTTGAATTCGATTGTGCTTGGCTATCCCAGCTAAAAGTTGCTTTGCAAACTGTGATTGCTTCGGTTGAACAAGTTTGTCGTGTCACGTAGTTGATTGTTTCGTCACTGTTCAAAAACCGAGTGATACGTTTCATCGAGACCATTGCCTTTAAAGAGTGAGTTGAATTATTTGTCACTCAGATTAATCCGTGTTTTTTCAAAGGTTTTGAGAAATATCTATGTTCCATCAGATGGCGCCAGACTCACTCAGGCTTGCAACACATAGCACGCATGCTTGAGTTTTATTGCTTTATGTGCAAGTGAATGTGGCATCATCTGTTGAATACTTCCCAAAACATTAAAAACACGAATTAATCTGAATGACTAATAGAATCTTTGTTTACTCTTGCAATCACATACCAAAATCAAACTAGTCAGTAGATTAGGAAGCATATTCAAAGGCACTCGCAGTAGGTTGAACAGTGCAATTGAGACAAAAGCCTTTTCAGCATCTAACTGATTATTCGAATCAATCAGAATGTAGAGAGCAAAGGTGGAACATGAAACCAAGAATGGTGAGGAGAATATCATGCCCACAAAGACGGTAGACAAAAAACCGGCATTGCGAATTAGACGAAGTTCCAAACCACGGATGGCTTCAATTCGAGCTAGAAACGCTTCTTCCCACGCATAAAGCTGTTGTAAAAAAATCCAAAAAGAGTTACTTGTTAACAATTCGAGTTTGCTAAAAACCAACGAGTTTTCTTTTTATGTCACTAAATTCACCCCATAATGTTTTGATTAAGAAGAGTATGTCTTCAAACTTACGTGTTGGTAAGTAAACGTCATCAATTTGTTTTTTCAACAACGCTTAATTTTAAGAGTTAATTGTACATAGAATGAATCTTTATATAGCGTTCCCTAATTATAAATTTGCAATGTCAAATTGCAATCAATTGATCAACGCTTGATTTGAAAATTTTGCAAGAAAACTAGTCTACATATTTATTTTAAAAAAATTACCTTGAGTACTTTGATTCCACTCAGCATTTCATTAATCGCCTTCAATCTAGAGTCTTTGTGCGTCATCTGTCGGGTTTGCAACTTCTTAACTTGATGCACCACAACTCCATTGATTGGAATAATTGCAATCATCACGGTGAGTCCACCAAGAATGGAAATTCCCAGCTCTTGCCAAAGCAAGTAGAATCCAATGGCAATCATGGTTGGTGCAGTCCACAGGTAACACAACCAAGGCAACAGTTCTGTGAACCGTTGAGAGTCCACTGCCATGAGATTGACTATCTCACCGGTGCTATAACATTTGCGAGCGCTCGACGCTAGGATTAGGGATTTGCGGTAGATGGCAGCAAGCAGACAAGACCGAATGCGCATGCCCAACACTGCCATTCGGTGTTCGTGATAGGCTGAGCTTATGCTTTGTAGCATGTTAGTTAGAACAAAAACTAGAGAGTAAAAGATGCCATGCCAAAATGGCTCGGTTGTCGACTCGGTGAAGCTGATCATGAATCTTGAAAGAACAAAACAGTTGATTAAAAAATAATGTTTATAATAGTTATGTCATGCTAAACATAAAGCACTACCTACTTTAATACTACAGGATTGGCCAGTTGAAGTAATTCGGTAAAAAGTCTCAAAACGCTGGGCAGTAGAAAGTAGAACCAAAAGTTTTGTCCCAAAATACTCATCAAACTGGCACGGGGAGTTTTATAATTTTTCAGGTTATTATTCGACTTTTGGGCTTCTTTGCCAAACACCGGATGCCGCCAGTAGGTGTTGAACTGGTGAAACAACTCTGTACAGCGATCACGGAGACGAACCTCCCAGAGGTCATCCACAACCAACGGACGGTGATAGCCAAGATAGCTCAAACTGTTGAACCACCAAAAGGTGAGTTTAGAAGGAAACGACGCCGTTTCTTTAGGGCACACAATTTGAGACGAGTTTTGGGGACTTGCTTCTCTTGATAACTCATCATCTTTAATCGTTTCACTTTTACCGGATTGACCGTAGAGACTTGGAGAGCCCAGGAGTTCTTGAAGGTTAGTAATTTTTTCCGGAAATGATGCTAGAATAAATAGACAAACAGCAAAACCTAACTCGATGTAATTGTAGATTAGATTAGTTGAATTTTTAGTGTTCCAAGAATGTTCAGCAGCAATCTCGATGACAGTGCTCGTAACTTGAAGACTTAGGTAGAACCAAACGGCGCCACTGTTCACAAAACCATTGCGTCGTTGAAATGTCAAGAACAGGAAGAGCAACGCAACAGCACTGGCTTTGAGCCACAATGCCATCAGATGAGCTTTGGTTATGTCATCTTTGAGTAGTAAAATTAGGTGAATGGCATGTGCCACGCCTACCACTGCATATATGAAACTTAGCAAGTGTTTTACTCGATTCAACCAACTCCACGCAATCGGAGGCCGTGTGGAACGAAGATAATCCCAAAGAGTGTATGGTGCCGTAGCCCAGAGGAAAACCACTGGAATCCATGTCAAAACAGTGTCCACAAAACATGGAGTTAGAGATGGATTTTCCGTGTTCCATGATAGATCACTATCCTATTCTTGAAATTGACAATTCAGGCTTTGGAATACTAAAATATTTTTTTCTGTTTAACCCAAACTTACCCAGAAAGGAGTATCATTACAGAGTGATTCGAAAAGCCAAAATTTGTCATTAGACATGCTCATGAAATGCTCAGTGGGATTGCAAGCTTGTAAAATTTGTGACGCCACTGTAATATATATATACTATACCGTCGTGATTATTGTCATCATTATCTCCTTTAGACGGTAATAAATTTAGGTAAGTTTTGACTAACTCGAGCGTTTTTTTTATCAGGTGCTCCAATTCTTAAACAGTGCACTCATATGTTCAAGGGTTAAAGTATAGCAGCTATAACGTTTAATAAACGGTCTATTAAGTTGACTTTTACAGTTTGGCTAAACGCAATCTTACTCTTTGGGATAGTCCATGAATCGTGTGACTCGTCAAAATTGAAAATTTTATATAATACTCTTTCATCAAATAGTGCTTTTTAGTGATTAAAACATGCTCACTTAGAGCGAGTCATGAAAAACCAAGTTTGTTTTTCCCTCAAGACTATTAAATTTCAAAAGTTTTATTGGTTTAATTTGATTGAAATTGCTTTGAATTTGAAGTTTTTTACACGTTTGGTAATACTATTATCACTTTTGACGCACTATATGATGATAAGCAAACACTTAAGAACCTTTTGAAAACCAATTCTGTCTGTATACTATAATTGGTAAAACTTAGCTTGCCACATGTTTCACGAATCGTGGCTCACAAAAACTACAAATCGATA
>WURS02455934.1:0-13889 GCA_011762765.2 Rhinocypha anisoptera | reverse complement strand
ATTTGACTGAAACTGTACTCTCTCACCTTATGATGACATAAATTGCTGAAACCCGGGTCGTGATTAGAATTCTTTATAAGTGAAAATCACATAAGCTTTATTCTCCAGAATACAAAAATTATTTCTTTCCATACACCATTCATGACCACAATGGACAGAGATCAGTGGGCCAAGGCTAATGCACATCATAAGCACCCATACAACATACGGTGCAGCATAGAGCAGGTAGATTTGTGAAAGGTTGTGATGACCAATGTAGCAGTGTAACCAGCTTATTGGAGAAATTAGGTTGGGAACTTCTCATTGAGTGTAGGTTGCAGTACAGGTTAATTTATTATGCAGATTTCAGGAAGATTACGAAGCGAAGAAGTCCAAAGAAGTCAAAAATATATTACAAACTCTGAAATACTATGGTATATCAGATCACGTACATAAAATCAGAGAGATAGACTGTAGAACCACAGAGCTATAATGTGTAGAGTGAGCATCCAGGCTGCGCTGGAGGGAAAGCTGTTCCAAAATTGACTGACTTTTCCACGGTGGCACATAATTGGATTAAACATAAATTTCATACTGCAGACTGAACCATTATACACTTATTGCTGTACACTGTAAACGCAAATTCAAAATTTAAGGAGCACAGGATTTTACATACAAACAGGGAAATCACCAATTTTCTATTAAAAAAGCATCAGAGAACTTTAGAAGTCATTGTGACAACAAAGTCTTACTCAAGTTCACGACGACAATATTATACAATCCAATAAAAACATGAAAAAAAACAAAATATTAAAATTCAATTTAAATAGATACATGAGATAGTCCTGTTATTGGATTAGGATTATGTTGTTCCCTGAAAAGATTACTCACTTGGCATTTTAATCCTATGGAACTCTTAATATAGATAAATAAACAAAAGGTGTAACCATGACAGAAACATCATCTTACCTAAATCATGTGACCAATGATTACACAATGCACAGCAGCCAACACTCAATTTGAAAATTTAATGCTAATTGATTTAGTTCCCACATTTATTTTCTTTTGTCATTGACATTTTTTGCAAGTAATTAGTTTCTCTCCCTCTGAATTATAGCTAATTGCTAAAAACAAACAATTTATGTTTATGTCGATTGTTATCTTATAACAAACGTTGCTATACTCTGGAAGCAGTCTTAAGGCCACCTTACCCATGGTGCATGATCTCATCGGAAACGTTATCTCCCAAAATGACGGGATCATGCACGGGAAAAATAGAACATCTAATTTTTTCTCATCATGCATGCATGATCAGTGCTTGTCACCCATGTTTGTCATGTGAAATGTGGAGATACTGCTTCAGAACTAAAAAAATCTTATTACAATAAGTTAACGCATATTATAGTGGCAAGCAGGCATTCAGGAAGCATATTAAAGTAGATATTATAATGTTTTGTGTTCAATCATTTAATCAAGCCCTGGGAGACAAACAGTTGGAAATCTAGAAGTGGAAAGAAGTATTTTATTTAAGGGTGGGTATTCCGGTGACGTGTAAAACTTTGGCACAGTTGGTCGCATTGTCAAAATGGCAGCTACAGACAGGAGTGGTATATGATCTTTGCTACCACAAGCATGTGCATGATATCACGCACCATGTGTAAGGCAAAGTTTTAATGCCGGATTCTGTTATGCATGAGATATCGTTTCCAACGAGATCATGCACACGTGCATGCGCATGATATCATGCACCATGTAAGGTGGCCTTTATGGCAGCTGTCTGTTATGAGTGCTGTTCTACATATTATTTTGTGTGATTCTTCCCTTAGTAAAGATGCTTGAAGTAGAAAAGCTGACTTCCTGTTACATTAGGTTATGGACCCAGAATTCTTGGTCAATGTTAGATCTCAGCTGTACTGAAAAAATGTATTTTTGGAAGAAATTACTGCAAGAATAGAAAATGGGTTTTAGAGCAAACATAGAGAAGTTAAAGGGTGTGGAAAATGGGACTGGATGGAAATGACAAATAGAACTGTTTTTAAAGCACCACAAAGTAGCAGACTTGGTACACGGAAGAAGGCATCCAGGTATTCTCGGCGATACTGCATCAGATAGTGAAGTTGCCGCTCACAAAAATGCTGTGAGTATGAAAAAGCAGACTCATTAGCCCAGATAATACTTGTAAGTAGCATGGGTGATTCTGATGTAGAGTTAACTGCGACGTGTGCCACTGCTGAAGAATTGGAAGAAATTATTGTCAGTGTATGAGGAAAGTTCCGGTCAAAGAGTGGATCGGTTGATAGAGAAATTTTTCTCATAGGAGAAAAGGACTCTGAAGACATTGTAGCATACATTGCTCATCTGCAGAAGGATTTCATAGACCTGAATGATGAACTAAGGAGGCCAACTGATGCTGTGTTTTTGGAATTGCTATTGATGAACCGAATTATGTCGACTCTGCCCAGGGAGTACTTTGAATTTAAAAGTGTGGGAGTGTATACTAATTCCTGATCATTCGATTAATCTTCTGATCGAGACTTTGATTAATAGTAATGAGACTTCCAGAGAAGGGAAGTGACTCATCAGCTTTTACTATGAAAGCAGAATCAAAGAAAAATAAAGAAAATAGGAAATGTTTTAAGTGTCATAAGCATGTACACCTAGCAAAAAAAATGTCCTGAGCATGGAAAAAAGGGAATAAATATTTGCCAAGTAAAGGTGCAAGTTTTTTGTCCTTTTTAGTAGAGGGTAACAACATTACTAATGAAGCATGGTTTTCTGACAAAGGAGTCTCTCAGCCTAAGTCCAATAATAAGAATTACTTCACAGACTTTACTCCCTTTGTTAATCCTGTGATTATTACTGTAGGAAATTGTAAGGTAACTAAGGTGCTTGGCTATGGGACTGTAAGTGCAAAGACATTGATATTTAATAAATATGTTCCATGTGAGATTCGAAATGTATTCTCTGTGGGAAAGGCTGTTGAAAGGGGGTTTCAGTTCAGTATTGATGCAAAAGGATGTACTTTAAAGAGGAATGGGAAAGTTAAACTTTTAGGAGAGAAGACAGCAACTAGGCTGTACGAATTGAAGATGACTGCCCAGCTCCCTGAGTCTCCAGGTCAAATTAGTCTTATGACAGCTGTAATGAGTGTTGTCCTGTATATCATTTTGTGTGGTTCTTCCCTTAGTAAAGACATGTGAAGTAGAAAAGCTGACTTTCTGTTACATTACTAATATATTCATGTGAGAATGCATGCCTGCCACATGCCCTTGAGGCAGCTTGCAGGGTATTACATAGATGTACAATTAGCATCCTAACACCCCCTGTGCCACTCTTACATAGGGTAGCTAGTAGGGTACTGTATAGAAGTAAATGTAGAAGGTGGGACATAAAAGTTTTAATTTTCTCGATTCTATCAAAAAGAACATTTGTTTCTAACTCAAATCAACAAAGATGTGAAGGAATTCATGAACTACTTTAAGTCTGCTTTGCAATGAAGGAAGACTGGAAAAAATGTCACTCATATTAATTCACGAGTGACCTTTGTTGTGCCCAGCAATTAAAAAGAACATTCGTGATTGTGCCCAGAATGAGATATGAAATTCAGCACTTTACAGCCCTGACCACTTCACTGTTTGTCACCATAGCCAAACCAGAACTTGATAAGGTAGAAGTACAGCTGCAGTTCTGTAATATGCATTTGCAGTTTTCCCTTCTCAACAGGCTCTTTAGTAATTGAGGTAGTGATTTAGTTTGTGAAAGAGAATAGCCTTTTATTCATCAGAAGTTTCAATGTAAAATCCAATTTTGGAAAAGCTCGATTTTTATTATCTTTCCCAAGAAACAAAACCCAACTTTTCCCTCAAATGTAGGATTTACATTAAAAACATTGGGTGGGGCTTCATTGAACTATATTTGGTGACATCCAATTACTAGAGTAAAAAAACAATGATAATGGTGAAGTAATCAATTGATTTAAGAGTAATTTCACAATAAAAATGTGATATTTACAATGGTTGTCATTTGAATTATATCTAATTAACTTCAATGCACAGAATTTCAATAGAGTGAAAATCGTTTCTCAGATAGGAATCAAAAGATCGGAATTGGAAATTATATTTCAAATGCAATTACAAATGCTTTTGAAATGCTACAGAGAAGTGGTCTGGGATCATTGTTATCAATATCTCACATAAAGGTTATATCCAAACCTCTATCCGAGAAGTGTTAGTCATATATCTAATGACACCTTTAACTAATACTCTGAAAAAATACTTGAAATATTTGGGTTTTCAGATGAATAAGGACTGTATCTCGAGGACTTAATGGAAAGTAAATATCATTTTTTAAATTCACAAAAGCACTACGTAATTTAACGACCAACAACAAATTTTGGCAATGTATATACCGGCTTAACACGAAACAAAATTAAAAACCAACCAGGAACTTTTATGAAAGATTGTCTTTGTAAACAAAAAGATGGCTATTCTAGTTTTTTCCTATGTCAAAAAGCAAGTCAAACATTGAATTTGCAATGCATTGTGCTCCATTTGTTTATATTACCTTAATTTGGATTGATATCACTACTCCACAGAGTGAAGGATTGCATTTGAAATGTATTAATGTTAATATTTTTGTCATGACTTGTACATTACTTAAAACATTGCTAATCTAGTATCTAGTCGAAAGGAACTGTAAAGCAATCCTTCACGAAGCACTAATAATTCATTAATATTATACACCTACAATCTGAAAAGCAAGATTCCATGTATCTAAGGCTAAACCTCACACGCACCCAACTCTTGTGCTATGTTGAAACTACCCATAGGAGTGGCACTTATAAATAGCATTTTACTTCATTTGACACCCCCCTGTAAATACTACGAATTCCAAATAAAATCAAATGGAAATTTTTTTTAAAATTACAATTAGGATCATCGGATATCAGTACGCCCATAATATAGCTAGGCATCAAGTATAAACTGAGCAAAGGTATTATTTTTTCTATTGCAACTTTAACGTGAATAAATACCTTTCGCGGTCCGTCAGGATGTATATATGAATCCCGGCTTTCGGCAGCTGACATACTGAAAAACTAACGAAAAAAAAATTGTTGGTTAAATAAAGCATGTCATGGAAAGATTAAACTAAATAAGACCAGACATTGGCTTCACATTACTTCAGTTAGAGCAGGATTTATTAGTTTGACAACGTCCGTGGACTCCTGCAGTGAACTGGTCACAAAGAGAGAAAGAGGTACAAGGGCCACAAGAACTATTTGGGCCACTCCACGGTGACAGCGTGTGGGAAATCGGAACTACCATGGCCTACTCTAAACAGGACACGACATAGAAATGTGACAACCCTGTGTGCTGAGCCCAATGAAAGTAAGGTTTTTGGGGTTTTGACTGAAATTTTCAAACAGGATGGCGGCTGACGGAAAAGTTAATCGAGGCGTCGAAAAAAACGATTTGAACGGGTTTTTGATGGAACTCGGCCTTCTTGTGGAATCTCAACGCAGACACAATAAGTGGAAAACTTTCAGGTAATTAGTAATAAGTTTAAACATCAATTTATTTCACTGTCGTTAAAGATTCATTACGTCCATAAGCGGTCCATAGTCTTCCATAATTTTAAAAAAATATTTCTAAAACTATTTTGACTAAAAACTTAAAAAATAAATTTAAACATGTTTTAATTATCTTATACTGAAATTGTCTTTTGAAAACTTGTAGAGAACAGATGAAAAAATGTAATTGATGAATTTGAGAGCATCATAGCGCATTTATAGACAAAAATTTTGTATAATTGGTTTTATGCCAACCAGTGTTGAAGTGCATATGTCTAGGAGGTACTTTAAGATTTAATCATTGCAGTAGAAGAGGATAGTCAATTAAGAAATTAATTTGTTTGTTATGAAAATAACATTTTTTCAATGCCTTTCTTGAGCCTTTTACAATCCTTGAGGAAGTAATATGATGTGGTGACCACACTGTAAAACAGTATTCCAAAATTAGCTCGACTATTGCGTAATATACAATTTTTAATGTTTCGATATTTTTAAGCATAATTGATTTCTGTTAATAAAGCCAAGTATCTTGAGTGATTTGGAACATATTCTTTCAATATAATGTTTAAAATCTATATTTGAGTTGAAAATATCTTTGATGTTATCAATCCATTCATTCTAACTCATATGATTTTTTGTCTTTATAGGTGAAGAATGTGATTTTTTTTAAACTAACCACTTTTCATTTAACTGTTCATTTTAACTAATCTGACCCCTTTTATTCTATTTATAAATAACTCATTAGATGAAAACCAGCAGGTTGATGTAATTTATACAGACTTTGCTAAAGTTTTCGATAAGTTTAATTTTGAATTGTTACTCCACCAACTTGGACTCATGGGAAATCATGGAACCATCGTAAATGGATTCAGAGCTATCTAGAAAAATTGTATAGTGCAAAATTAAATAGTGTTGTCTCCAAAGAATTTCATGTGCTTTCTGGGGTTCTTCAAGGATCTCATCTAGGACCTGTTCTTTTCTTATCATTTATTAATGACATTAGTAAAAATGTTTACCCAATTCCTATCGGATGTATGCAGATGACATTAAAATATTTTACACTTTGCACTCCTGAAAACTGTTTAACACTAAGCAATTGTATATCTAGGATTTCAGATTGGTACCATATTAAATTTATTTCACTGAATTTAAATAAATGTAATTTAATTTAATTGCAAGAATCATTGTCACAATTTTAACTATTTAATTAATGATGTGGTTATTCCATGAGTTCCTTTAGTGAAAGACCTTGGTGTATACTTTGATAATGCCCTGACATTCAATGATAATATTGAACATATTGTAGCAAAATCAATGTGCAGTGTAGGTTTAATCTGTAGGTCAGTTTTTGGTACTAGAAATATTTGCTTGTTAAAAGTTTTGTACTCCTCACTCTAGTCTGTCCAATTGATGAATACAAATCCATGATCTGGAGTCCGTATTATAAGACTTACAATAATCATATTGAGCGAGTACAAAATAGGTTTTTAAGAATGGTATACTTTTATGCTGGTTATATCACTAAGCAAACCCTGTACGTGGAAGCTATGTTAATATTAGAAATTCACCCTTTGGCATTCAGAAGGAACTTAAACGATCTGTTTTTATATAAATTATATAATAATAAATTGTGCTGTATCTTTTGCCTGGATTATATAAGTTTTAACTGCTTGGCTACCCCTACAAGAAGATCTAATAGTGTTTAATGAAATAGAGGTAGATATTTTTTCTGTTTTGAATTCTTTTAAAAGAAAAATGTTATATTATTTAATGGCTAAATATTCAATTGGTTTATGAAAAAAAATTCAATTTGATAGCTGGAATATATTGAATAATTCATTTCTGTTCTCATGTATTATTTTCCTTATTGTAATTCCTACTATTCTGTTTGGTTATTTTTTTCCAATTATCTGAGAATGCATTTTTATATAGATTTTGAATCCTGTATTATGTTCTTTTTGTTATTATCATGTATTTATATCTTTTTGAAATGGGTAACCCCATGAAATAAATTGAAAATTGCTCAACTTTAATTTAAGGTAATTCTCTCCACACCAAAAAATCAATTTGAAATTTTTCAAAAACTTCATTTGATTTGATGTCACTAAAAATTTTAGATCAGCATATAGAAGAATTTTAAAGTGCTTGAAAATATACTTAATATCATAAATAAAAATATCAAATGGGCATGGTGACAAGTGAGCACCTGTGGAACACCAGAGGTGACAGTGATTGGTTCTGAAAAACAATTTTTAAGTTTTACAATTTGTTTTCTATCTGTTATATAGACAGCAATGAATATCCCAAGCCTAAGGTTTCTAGTTTATGAATTAGGATGGCATGATTAACAGAGTTGAATGCTCTATGGAAATCTATAAAGATGGAGTCCACTTTTTTTGATTAAATTTAATATCGTAAGAAGTGGCCAGTAATTGTATCCGCCATACATTGTATGAAGGAGGCCTGCCTCAAGGGTGAGAAAAAGTGAGTCACATGCTGAATGTAGTGAAGTACAGAATAAAACGTTTGTCGACCCAAGGTCTCCGAGTTCTTTTCTTGGTGTGCCCTCCTTCGATGGACCTGTTTCGACATCCAAGCCTTACAATATGAAGTCCATATATATGATTAAGTTAATGGATGTAGATCTACCAGTGGTGAAACGATGCTGCTTGTCTATAATGTGGCTTTTGAAGTGTGTCTAAGATACCAGATTCAAAAACTTTAGATTATAAGGCAGACTCAGTACAGCAGTTCAAAAAATGGGATGACCCACAGACTCCCTTGAGCACAATGGAACAAGCACTTCAGTAGGTACTCGTTTCAAGTACTCCTTCAGGAGTAGAACATAAAGAATAGGAAGAAAACTAAAATGCAGGCATGAGGAAGAGAGAAGATGAGTGAAGACATCGAGCTACAAGGACAGAAATTAGAACAAGTGGAACCCTTTATCTATTTGGGAAGCAGAAATAATGGGAAATGATTCTGTGAAATAACCCCTTGGTGTGGGGGCCCCATGGGTCGGAGGGCTGTGGGTAGGGACAAGAAAACAGGTAGTCCCATCTGCGTCCTGGCCCTGAAGTGAAGGTAGCCTCCGAACCCTGAATGCAGAATACCTTCCTCAGGTGTCTCCTACTGTCTGTTAGAAACAACAAGTGTCCAGTAGCCTTCAGGTCTGCCAGAGCCTCCCTTGACCTGGTCGTGGGCCTCACTACCCCCTCCTCCAAGTTGTCAGGAAGACTTTCCACTCCCATTCCAGTCACCCTACCCCTTTCCATTCCGTTTTTGGTAATACCCTAGTTGTAGTAGGAATTAACCACTGATCCCATACCAAACCATTCACTTATTTGAATGTTCCCACCCATTGATGTTGCACATGGCACACATCGATGCAACATTTATATGGTTTGGAGTGGCCAGCATGTCATTTAAATATGAGTCCATAATTATATAGTGAATTATTAGAGGTTTAATTAAATGAATTATATTGCTGTCATATGCAATGCCATAAAATAGTGTGTAAATTGTAAAAAGGTTTATCATCTTTGCTACAAAGAGATTAGGTTTCTTCAGAATAAATTGTTTTAAATAGACTAACATAGGTTCGAGTGAAGTTACTTCATTGACTGGCATTATGCTGCATTATATTGTTTTCTGAGGAATAAAATTTTAAATACTTGAGTTTTCAAAGCACCTGACAAAAAACTTGATTTTTCAAAGCCAGTCTCGGTGGCAGTGGGGTAACGTCCTCTTCTGCTAACCCAGAGGTCATGGGTTCGAATCCCGACTAGGTGGATTTTTCAATCTCCACCTAGGGCATTGATGTATGTGTTTCATCCTTGTTATTAATAATGTTATAGTGCTCGCTGTAATTGGCCTATTAGTGGTGTTTGTGGGCTATTGAAAATAAATAAAAAAAATTAAAAAAGAGATAATTACCAGTCTGTCATAGTTTACATTACCTTTGCCAGGCTAATGACAATAACCAATACAAAAAATATCTTACTGAGTGAAAGAATAGTCATATATTACAATCCTCTCATATCATATCGCTCAAGTTTGTAACAATCTTTCAGAGTGAAGCATTCAATCCTCTGTTGAGTTAATCTGGCGTGAGGGTATTTGGTCATCACATGATAATGCCATATAAGGGTTGTAATAACCATAAGTCTTCTCAGGTAATTTCAGTAAAATAAATGAGAATCATCTGATGAATCATCTTCTCGTAAGTGAAGAGCTTTTCTTTTAAGCCACTAGGCTCATCCAAGAAGGTCAATAAAAGATTGGGGTTGGGCTTCATTGAGGCTTGATCCATTCACAGGAAGACAATGACGAGCCATGACAAGAAGAATGTGCATCTACGGCTTCACTCTCACTGGATTCAGATGTTCTAATTTCTACCACAGAATCAATCTCTGAAAAAAATTCTAACTCCTCTTCCCTGAAAGTTTTACTACAATTCACTCACAGTAATTGAATGAAAGGTATGGCCTGTGACATTGAGGGTTCATGGCATTTCTTTGGGACTCCATGGAATGAAAGCATTTGATAGGCTTATTTTCTTTAAATGAAGTGAAAAATAAACAAGTTTTCCTTCTGGTTATCTTGTTTCCTAACTATAGCAGATTCTATTTCACTTGCCTTCAGAGAATACAAACAAAACATGCAAGAGGAACATGAAAACATTTTGGTTGACATACAAGTGGAAAGTAGTGCATTGTGAGGAGGTCTCTGGCTCAATTCAGTCTTGGAAAATATCTCTTCCAACATCTTCCTCACCATATGGGTTCATCCTTTTATGCACTATTAAGTACAGTACACTCAGAAAAAATTGCTATGGGCCTTAGAGGGAATGTAATCAAATTACGTAGAGGAATTCATGTGATGGACAACTACTGGTCAACAAGTATGGATAATCACCGTTATTCTGATGTAATGACATCTCTATTTTTCAGGTATCCACTGTTATGTGGTGCCAGTTGCATTGAAGATGCTGTCTGGAACAATACTGAAACTGTTTTCTGAGAAAACCAATGCACAACATGCAAAAAAATTGAGATACCCACTAATAACTTGCAGATGGGCTTGCGGTGAAGGTATAACAGCTTGCACATTAATAATGTCATGAATCAAAATTTGCATAATAAATATAAA
The DNA here is from genome assembly GCA_011762765.2 of Rhinocypha anisoptera. Lineage (NCBI taxonomy): Eukaryota > Metazoa > Arthropoda > Insecta > Odonata > Chlorocyphidae > Rhinocypha > Rhinocypha anisoptera. The sequence goes on along the minus strand of WURS02455934.1, from coordinate 3,190 downwards.
TTTTGATAAAACTAAGATGCCAATTTAATACAGTTGCAGCATTTTACATTATCCCTGATGTAATTAAGTGACAGTAGCAGTTGAAAAAATGATGTACAATGTTCAACTTGGGGAATTACAGTTTCTGTCATTCCTTAAATACATATCTTTCTTTTCATTTAACATTTTGGAGCTCATCTTCCATCAGGGATTTGGAATTAATAAGGTCTTTAGGTCTGGGCACAGTGGTACAAAATGTTGTGTGTCCTTCAACCTTCACAGGGACCATCACGTATGAAATTAATTATTCCAAAAAACGAGATGAATCGTACACCCCACACACATCACTCAATCCAGTTTGATGCACTTGGCGCCCTTCCTGCTGCCACTTGGGATCACCTCCAGGAGGTGTGTGCTCCACAGGGCCCTTATCAGCCCAACTCGATCATCATCGCTTGGAAGTCCTATATCCCTCACATTCGTAAAGTGGTCACATGATGCCTTCAAATGATTCATGGCACCTAGGTAATGCTTTGGAAATCTCAGAGCAAAACCATTCTGCAAAGGAAGAAGGTATAATCAAGTTGTTTATTAGTGATTTTTAGACCAAAGATTTTCCTATTCTCACTGTGGTAAAAATTGATTGAATTATAGGAAACAAATAGATGTAGCTTTGATGTACTTCTACAAAACAAAAAGATTACACATGACCATTTACAAACGAATAATTGTAATCATCTGGTCCAATGATGATGATTATTCTTTTGAAACTGGTCATGTGTAATGTCTTTGTTCTGTGGAAATACATCTTAGCTACAGCGTCTATTTATTTTCATTATGGAATTCCATGAGGTGACGACCTCCTCAGTGAATTATAGGAGTGGCATTTTCATTATAATGGCACAAAATTATTGGTGTGGCAAAATATTATCATCAGTCTCTAATGGTAAACAAACTAGTTAATATCTATCTTATAATTTATCAAGCTAAACGAAAAATATCAGTGATTTGATCACATGTTTTTCAGTAACTCTAAGGAAATCGAAAATTGTGGCTGTGCTATAAGGCCATTGAATACATATCTATGGCATTGGAGATGGTGGATCGACCCCTAAATAGAGAAATGAGTGAGTAGTAGTAGAATCCTCAACAAATAAGATCCTGGAGATTCAGCTGCATTTCCCAGAGGATGTAATGATTTATCCTAGAGTAATTGGTATTGACACATAAGGATATTATGGAAACCAATGAAAGTGCTGTGACTTGGTAAGAGGCTGCTGCCAACCAATCACCTGGATGAAGTGGGCAGCAGACTTCTTCATGTGAATATGGAGGTGGAGACCAGTCGTTAGTACAATAATAATCACTTTGCTACAAGTGTGGTGAAAGTTTTTTTTAATAGCTGCAGTAATGAGTTGTCGAAGATGGCTAGGAACTACCACATTATTCCCCCAAAGGAGTAGAGGTAGACCAATAAATTATTTTTTCATTATGACATGATGGAGCCCTTGAGTAAAATATTGTCTTCCTAAGTATTTTAAAGGGGATTCATTTTCTGTTTTCATTAAATACCACTGTCTCATGTAAAAATATTTCACATAAAACAAACATATAATTGAAAATTATAAGAATTGGAATTAACCTTTACATTACTTTGTGTTAAACAATATTTTACGTTGCTTTCATGTTAAATGATTTCCATTGTATGTTAAGGTGAGGCTAGGTAGTTCTTTTATAGAGTTTATCATAAATCCACTTTAACTGGTAGATTCCCATTATGAAATGAATTAACACTAAAACTAATTTTGGTAGATTAGCCTTCATCATCACCAGTTTTCAGTTCCAATTTTATTTAATGAATAAATAGATGATGCCATTAACTATTCTCACTTGCATCTAATGTTGATCCTATGAAGTTTACTTGCCAATAAACTAGGAATAACATATTTTAGCCATTCAGTACTCATACACATGCTTTCCTTATAGTCTTTAGAGAACTCTCTTACCAATCCATTCTTATGAGTAGACATCATGTGGTGCAATCGATCATTGAAGATTGATGTGTGGACCACAAGAGAATCATCATTCGGGGTTGGCAGAGATGACTCAGACACTTGATTGGAGTGGCTCTTCCCTGAACTATCATCTGTTACATCACCTGCAGAAATAAAAATATTTGAGTTGAAATGAGAGTTTGGAGAAGCTACCAATCATTCAGTAACAGTTTAGATCAACGAATTCTTTTTATTATTGGATGCAATCAATGCAAAATTTCCTACCATCAACGTTCCTATTTTACCTGCTATTCCAGGTCTTTTAGCTGAAAGTAGACCTCAAAATAAAAAAAAAATTCCTACATGCCATTTTTTTGTAGGAATGTCCTGGGGAAGGTAACAGAAAAGACCTTTCATCTTGTGATAAAATTAAATTTTCAGCATTTATTTATTTAACCCTTTTGCTCTGAATGACATATATATTGGTCATTCAGACATCATCCCTCTAGTATAAACAACCATTTTTTTGGTTGCTTAAATACCATCCCATCAGTTTGAACAACACATACATATGTCTATTGATCGTTGTGCCTTAGCCAGATGCAAACCATCGTAGGTATATTTTTTCCAGTTTCATTTCCCAACCCTGGGAGGCATCGAACCATTCCCTCGGTGGTGTTCACTTGACCCTGTCAGTTTGGCAGCCCCTTTCTTGGAATTTGTCTGTGTTAAAACAAAAATCTACAAAGTATGCTATATTTCCAGTATCATATAGGATTTTTCTCTCAAACTTCCTTTAAATTTTCATTGGGGCATTAGTTTTTCTACAAATTATATTAACTGGCAGAGCAACTGTTTGGGGTCATAGACTCAGTTAGGGGTTAATGTTTCACTGGATGTTTCGTTTAAGGTGTATGTATCGATTTAATTACAGTTTTCTCTGAAAAAATTTCCTTTCCTCACTGTGAAGTGCTTCATGCTTCCCCTCAGTTGGCTTCATGCTGGCTTCCCCTCAGTTCCTTTAGTACGTTCTAGGTATATCCGGCTTGAGATCTTACTTAATATTGATAATAGAATTATTTTTTTAATTGCATATGCAGATTGAATTACATGAAATTCATTATTTGACTATATATATACATATATATGTGTGTGACTGTCTATAAGTGTGTGCGTGTGTTCGTTATATATATATATACATATATATGTATGTATAT
>WURS02455923.1:0-13890 GCA_011762765.2 Rhinocypha anisoptera | reverse complement strand
AAGAGGTTGCGGAATTAAAGACTGCGTGACCCACTTTTCGCGGCGTATTTTTAATTTTAATGTAACGTCTTACAGACTTACTCGTAAATATGATTCCAACCGGGTTAGGCTGGTGAGTAGCGTGCTCGCCGGCTAACCCAAAGGTCTTGGGTTCGAATACCACCCAGGGCATGGATATTGTGTTTGTTAAGATGGTTTTTTTTGAACGAGTTGAAGAGGTGCGAAATGACCTTAGCCGTTGAAGCACCCTACAAACAAAAATACTACTACTACTTAGATATATGTTTCTCACCAATCGTGGAGAATTAGGTAAAAGGATGCGGGTTTCCCCAGAAGACGGAATTCATTCAACATTCCATCAAAGTTTTCACACATCAAAGTTGCTATTTATCGCTTTTTTATTTGTACAGGCTCACTCGAACAATTGGTATGTATGAATATAACTGGACCCTTTAGTCTTTTATATTTTTTAAATTGTTTTTTCCATTATGTACTAGTCGTAAAACATATTAAAACCCCTCAAGTGATTTCAATCTACATGGTATTGCGACTTTCTTCAATAACTTATACGAAAAAGATATGAACTCCTCCCTACATTAATGCTTCAATTGTTTTTCTTCTACGCATTTACGTTACAGTAAAGAGATATTCATGGGCTAAAGGTTAGTGGAAAAACTCTCCAGTAATGCACTAATAGTTTGATACTTTTGCCAATGTTTTGTATTTCCCTTCATAATGAATTTTTGTTTCTTTAGTCGAGTATTTTGAGCCATTAGAACAAAATCATTGAAATATGTAAAAAATGTATGTTGATTTAAAAAATCCGCATTTGTCTAGTGCGAATATGCTAGTTTATTATGTAGACTTTATTTTAAAATTAAAAATGTTGAAAATGGATTTCCAGGTTCAGTTATAAAATTAGAACATCACCCATTCTATCATTGTCTCTCGTATGCACATCAGGAACTTTTGAGATCACTTCGAGAAGGATTTCGTTTTAGATCTTATCTATTCCATGTTATTCTTTTTCGTTGTGCTTGAGACATACGATGAGGTTCAGGCTATGCATTAAAACTAAAAATATTAATATTTAAGGTGGTCAAAATATAATATACCATCCTATGTAAATCGGTATACTAATAATGGTACGTCAAAATGCATTAAATATTAGAAGCACACATCGGCTTGTGAATAACTTTGAACCCCGCGTTTTTATTTGTTTTCGGTGAGTCCCAAGTAGTTTCTGAAAACTTTATTTCCACAAGTGCCAAAGAGTTGAAGGTAAATAGCATCTTGTAATCTCTCATTTTATAAGAGAGAGAAGACGCATTTCATAGAGTAGAATGCTGTTCCTTGGCGCTCAACTATAGTAGTAGTTACGAAAACCCCGCCAGTTTAAATCACGTCAATTCGTGGTTGCGTAACGTCTAAGATTCCTGAGGGAATTCCGCTTCTGGAAGGAGATTATTACCGCCAGCCATAATCTTGCATTTCTTCTGTTTGGTTCCAAACACCGGCTAACACGGTTTTCTGCAGTTCCGGAAGTAAACTCAAGAGACCGCTAACTTTCTAAACATTATTCCGTCCTGGTCCCCTCCTGTGAGGAACGACTCACGTCTTACCCACTCGAATGATTCCTGTTCTAACTGTGGACAAACAGAAGATGGTTTTGTAAATTAAATTCCATGACCCCTAGTCCACTTAGTCCCAAACGTAATTCGCAGATGTGCGCGATCAAAATGTTATTCTTTAACAACTTGCCTCGCCCCTTTATCATAATTATCCTTGCACGATAGTAAATAATAAACAATTTTTAATGGTAATTCTGAAGACATATCCGCTCATATAATATTCCCCACTTCCTCCCGCGGGACAATGAGATTTGATTTCTAATTTGAAGGAATCGTGAGTCAATGCTACGAGATGTCTTGCACAATTTTATACATGCCATTAAACTCCCCGCAGTGAAACTGCAATGTCCGCTACTCCATCGCCTCCCATAATATTTTTCAAGTGCATTGTTGCGTGAGTTTGTACGTCTGTTTGTCCGTGTGCGTCTTCTCAAGGCAAACGCAACCCTTCGTCCCATTCAGGTGAGATATCGAGTGGGAAAGGAACACTACCTTTCGCCCGAAACTTTCGCTTTTATCACCCCGGGAGCACGATTCGCTCCTCCGAGACAGAACCGGCTGCTGTGCGATAGGTCAGCAACCCATCGCCGTGAAAACTGGAAAGGCTATGCGTGAGAACGTGATGCGACATCAGCCATACGAGACCGTGAATGCAAACCTGTCCTATAAAATAACTGGACATAATCTAATTGAAAGTATTTATCAAGACTAAAATTGAATCTCCGCATGAGAATTTATTACTAAATTTAAATTAGCAATAAGCTAAAATGGTTGCATACTTCCATGATTTACACACCAAGCACTTTTTTCATCACAAACGGAAATGCAGGAAGGCTTATTGGAAAATTCTGTCAATTCGTAAAAATAACTCCAAAAGTTGAGTACATTTCACTCCAGAAAACATTTGAGCACAGGAAGGAGCGTACAAAATATCTCCAAGAATATCTGCGGCTGAATGAATAATGCAGAAATTATTAATATTTTTATTAATTTTGTTTCCATAATGTGAAAGGTGTTACATACCCATTGAGAAAGGTGATTGTATTTATATAAAAACCGTATAATTATGCCCTCCATTGTTCAAAAATATTTTTATTGTTACTTTTGAATAATTAGGCCAGGATTTTATTTTTTGCGAACACATCTTTCGGGGCTCCCTTGCCCTTCGTCAGTCTGAGAGTTCTCTCCGAAATATTTCTCCGTTATGTGAGTCTTTCTTTTTACTTGTTTCTGTGTGTGAATGTGTATAAGTGTGGACCTGTGTTCGTTACATATAGACCAGGAAAACTCAGAAGAGCAGCCAACACAAGCACACGTACACACTTATGCACATTAACACACAGAAACAAGTAAAAAGAAAGACACTCGATGAGTTCTCTCAGACTGACGAAGGTCTCTCAGACTGAGAGCCCCGAATTATTTCTCATGTGAGTTATGTGAGTTTTTCTTTTTACTTGTTTCTGAGTGTGAATGTGTATAAGTATATATGTATATAAAAACACACATATATACATATACACACCTAGAAATAAACACTTAAAAGACTCAAATTGGAAAAACACACATTCAACCACCGATTCTCAACTAAATCTGCCTCATTTTCATCCCTTCCAATCTCAACCCCCTGCTTATCCCATGACCTCCCCTTTGATAATTGTTTCTCCCTTTGTGTCCTCGAAATCCTTCCGGCATCCTCCAATGCTCAACTTAGGACCCGTGAACTCGCATATATCTACCATTCCCTTAATTTCAATATCACTTGTTTAAATATCAACCGCTGACCCCTCATCCCCTTTGTTACTCTCTCCCCTCCCCATTCTTTCTGCCACTCTTCTCCTCTCCCCTCCCCCCATTCCCCTTGCCACTCCCTCTCCTCCGTTACGTCCTCCCCCCCCTTCTCCTTCCCCTCCTTCTCCTCCTCCCCAATACAGCACACCGTGCATTATCCAGTTCCTTCATTATCCAGTTCTCTCAGACCGATGAAGGGACAAGCAAGCCCCGAAATATCTCTTCCCATTATTAGTCTTTTAATTGTTTCTTTTTTATGTGTGTGTGTGCGTTTGTTCGGGTTTGCTGCTCGTCCTAGTTTTCTTGAAGGATATATGTATCTATATTTTTTTTTCAGAAAAACCCAGAGGAGCAGCAAACACGAGCACACGCAAACACTTACACACACACTCATAAAAAGAAACAGTTAAAAGACTCACATTGATAAGAAATATTTCGGGGCTTGCTTACCCCTTCTTGGGGCTGGGAGAAATAGCTGATGAAAGATTATATACATAAGGAGTCATATATATATAAACAACAAGATATAACTCAGAAGTGGGACAAATTGATCGTAAAAACGAGGCGCTATATTTCTTGCGATTATTTCGGCTCCTCTCTACAACAGTCCGACTCTGCGTAATCACTTGCGAAACCCGATGAGAACATTGGAGGAGAGGAGTAAGATAAAATAGCATTTCAATGACGAGGAGCTTTCGATGAGGAAATTGAAATGGCTGTGGGCCAGGAGTATTGCAATAACAGTAGCCGTCTAACACTTTAGAGGAGAAATCTGCTCATCCTCTTCGGCTATATAAGTAGCAATGAAATACAAAAATTGGTTATTGAATGAAGTTAAAAGAAAAACAGATTGGTTTAACACCTTGGTTTATCAGCCGTTCATCTAGGAATTAATAGTGCCATGAGTCCCCTCAAATTTATGTGCGACACTTGAAATATTGTGCTACAGCAGAATCTGGACGTGATTAAATATTCATTCATATGCATATAAAGGTATGCACTTGTATGCATACCTTTGGATTCGCAGAGGGTCTCTAAAACTGTATCATCTCCGAAATTCAATAAGGTTGGTATGCTGTTTTCCGTGAGTTCAGTTTTCAAGCATATTACAACATTCGTAATGAAATGGTCATTTAATTAGTTTACTGAATGTTGCAGCGTTTCTAAGTATATTATTTGCAGAAATATCTCCTTGGTACTAATAACGTGATAATCTGCATTAATACAGAATCTACTCAATTGGAGTGAAAGTCAGTTTCAGATAAAACTCGTGGAATGATTTGTAATTTAGTGTGTTCAATTTGATTTATTCGGTGACTTTTATAAATGGCATGATTTTATTGTTAGATAAGTAAATGTGAATAACTACAAAAACCGAAACCATATTCTTCAATACTAAGGTCGGTTTGATAGGTGAACCCTGCCACCAAACCCAATGGTATATGAAAATTCACACATCAGTGTATAGGGAACGTTCTTTTTTCCTACGTCGCCTTCGGTTTCTCTGAAAAGTCTGTTCTTCAGAAAGTCACTGCTCTTCAGAAAGTCACACAGCTTACGTTTAGCTGGAGACGGTTTCCAGAGGCGTCACCGGGCCTAAACCCGAATCCTCATACAAGTGGCCGTAGGCTCTACCCGGTGAGCTAACACGACCTCTTAAATAAATGAATTTTTCATAATTTATTAATTGCATTATGTGTAAGTTTAATTATGTGTTTCTTGCACAATGAAAAAAAATTTGGTTTCAGATTTTTAGACGAGATTTTCCGAAGTAATTTTATTATAGCGTTTCAATAACGTTAAATACTCTATGCTTGCATGTTCAAAATTCGATTTCCATAAACTTTTTCTTAGTCATGTGCTTTTACGTTTAAAAATAGTCCTTATGTGGTTATAATTTTAGAAACTATGTGATTGTGATACTGCCTTCAGGAATAAGTAAATATTTTATAGTATTTAAATGAAAGTATTACCCTCAAAGTTGTCGTATTTATTACCCTTAGATGATTATGATAAATATCTATTTATAGTTGTTCCGTTTTTTGAAATCTTTATCATATTTTAGTAAATTCAAATAAATTCTAAATACCAGAAGTAAAAATAGAGGTCACCGTGAGTTTCACGTTATGGCAAGCCCACAACATTTCGTCAAGTCAATTTTTTTTAAATGAGTCATGAAATAGAACAATAAAATGTTCGAAAGCCTAACTGAGGGCCAGAAATGATATGAAAATTATGTCAGATAGAAAATACATGGGATTACTTGAAAAACTATCATTTTTTAATTTTAAATTGATGTAACTTCGTATTTGGCGAACGTGACACGCATAGTTTCACTAGTTGAAACATATTTTTAGAGGCTCATGAGAATGAACTTCCTCCTTCCCTTCCATTCGCATCCCATAATACTCTTCCTCCCGGTCCGAAGAGCCATCAGTAGTGAGTGATCCGACTTTAGAAAACACTTTGAAATAATGTAACACGCTCGCGTAAATATGTATATATATATATATAAATGTTTGCTCATATATAAGTATAAATTCGATGATAAAATTTAAAATGAAATAAACATTAGTGATATATCATCGAAAATATTTTTTGTGGAGTTATTTGTATTCAAGGAAAAAATTATTTTTTTAAATTGCCTTCCAGGCAATTTCCAAATAATTCCAAGGAAATGTATTTGATTGATATTATATGATTGCATTAAGATAGCTCCCTGACTATACAACGGCAACTATTTAAGGCTATCACGCTATCCCACGTCTTAGAAGACATTCGGAAAACACCTTAATTATTTTTTCATTATATCAATTTTTAAAATTCTTATTTCAATTCATTCTACCTTTTTTGAGCTCATTAATTCCATCATGCATCAAGAAACTACTTATAATCTTATAACAAAAACGAATATGTCTTGATTTTCCTAGTTATAACACCTATTGAAGTAAACAGTTATTAGGAAAAAATTCAAATACCAGAATTGCACTTATTTTTATCTTGATAAACTTATTAATTGAAGCAACACTTGTACAAACGTCCACAGTAATTACTAATATCGTTATTTTGAAATCGTGGCAATAAATATTTATATGATGGAACGCAACTCACAAGAATATTTTTTATAAGAGAAAAATATATAACACAAGATTATCTGCATCTAGTAAATAACATCTCAAATCAAAAATAATAAACTTTTCATTGGCCAATATTTTATAGAATATAGATTTTACATATTGCAAATACACAAGAGCTATTGGGTGAAGATTTGAAACTAGAAAAAGTGTATGGAAAACATACTGCTCATTTTCGATCTACTCCAAATATATATTATTCCTTTCATACTTAATATTCATATTATCGACTGCCATGCATATGCATAAATTAACCATTTTACTCTCCGTTTTTACTAGTAGTTATTCAAAATAAAAATCTTTGTTACTTCTAAAAATGCTGTTTTTCAGGATGGTGTCTGATTTGTGATATTAAAATAAAGACACATTTAAGCTGCTAGGTATCCTATATACGGAGGCTGTGTGGTAATAGAGGGTAACGAAAGAACGGAATGTTACCTTTCGGTGTATTGAGAATAGTTCTTTTGATCGCAGTGCCTATGCTCCCCTATAAAATCACTATTCACATGCCCACCTCATTCTGCCTGTCCTCACCACTAATAAATAAACTTGTACTATAATCTTAGCTCTATTTCTCATTAAGCACATTTTACTTATGATGAATATTTCTTCGTCTAGTCCGTATAAATTTTTTGTTGCAGCTCCATCATTTCACATGAAAAGAAAGGAACACCAGTTGTTTCTTTTTCAAGCGGTTACGTCGATTACGCATGCGTGACTCTTCGCATATCCTCAGCCAGAAAACAGTAGTCGACATCGTTTTTAATAGAGCTTTCTCTTTTATCCCCGCAAAAACAAACGGACTGCGTAATTATTGATTCGCACTGATAACGTTATATAGGTTACATATTAGTTTTATAAATAGATTAATCAATGGTATTTCCGACGAGAATTAAGTATTATCCTGACAAATAATCAAATATTATTGCTTTATTAATTGGAAAATTTTATTGATGGTAATCGATAATTAAACTCTCGGTAATTGATGGCTTTTGTAATTTAAGGACAGTCCTAATACCTCAATGAGAGAAAGGAATTAAAATATAAGATAATTACACATATGGTGAACTCGTGAAAAAACGGAATATTAGAATTGTGAGTCTCGAAGGTGTTGATTTAATAAGTCAATGATTTTTAACATACCAAAATTATTCCACTCCAAGAAAAAAAATTAGTGACAAGAAGTATTAGACGTTAAAGTTATTTATGTTTTAATATTGTCATTGTTTGTAATTTTACATTACATGTAACAGGGAATTACTACCTTTAGGACTCATGCATTTTTAGAGAAACGTCTTTTTAAATTTTAAATTTTTTATTGATTTTTCATTCGTTTATTTACTGAATACTTAAGCATAATTTTATTATACTTTTGGGGATACCTAGGTTTTCTCAAGTAACAGTCGGAAATTTTCACTGGTAAAAGTATCCTAATTATTTTCATGACAGTGAAATGTCGAAATGTATTTGAAATTGGTCATAAGAGTTGCATCGAAGAATATTAAATGATTAATAATTAGAAAGCAAATGAGTAAAAGCTAAAGAAAATTATTTTTTTTAGTTCTGAAGAATCCCTCGGGGAATTTGACAACGGCAATAGCAATATAAGACGACAATTTCAGACCTTATGGATACGCCCTTCGCAGTAGATCCACACGCATAGTAGACCGCATCATACGTCCCTCGGACACATAGCAATTCCTCCACTCGCAACCTACTTTCCGTCCTCTGGTCGAGAGCGAGCATTTCAGATCCCCAGACGTGGAAAATGTCCCTCTCTCGCTCTTCGTCGTCGCTCTCGCGGTCCACCTCGCATGCGCCCTCTCATGCGCCCCCGTGTTGGTTCTCGCTCAGCTGGGCACTTGGTGCGCAGGCCATGTGACCCAGATCTGAACAGAACAGTTGGGCAACGAGAGACTCATGTGGAGACCGGTTTACCAAAGAGCGAGTAGGACTAGAGAATGTAGGCATGCGTTTGCGTATAGTAGGCGTGTAGTCTTGGAAGTTTTGTTAACGCAGACTCCCGTTTTTGTCCAACTTTCGCGTCTACCCCCCGGAAAGGGCGTGGTGTTTCTGCACACGGCCTGCGGTCAGGGTGGGCGGCTCGCCGATTAAAGGAACGCATACGAAAAACGGAGGACGGTGTGTAGAGGGTAGTATCGGAATGAAACTGTTTCTAACATAATCCGACATGTCGCACGGACACTTCAGGTCATGCAGTTGTGGTGAATAGTTTTGATACTAGTAGATCCAAGTAAATATACTGAGAAAACTATCCGACGGTCGACCGGGAGATGTTTCGACATGGGCGTGCGTTCGTTTCAAAGCAACCCTTCTTGTATGAGGTATGATCATTAGGATGTGATATTAGTTACTTTCTATGGACTACCTGAGCTTTTTATGAACTGGGTTCGCACTCCTTGGGTTTGTTTATGAGTGAATAGAGGCATCGCGAGAAGAAATGAACCTCATTCCGCACTTTCCACTAGTTCATCTCTCCACTTGAAATAAGAATATTTATAGTGTCTTTTTCGTGTGCTTGTATCAGTATTAATTTTCTCAATCTTTTCCTCAAGATCATAATGAAACTATAATGGAACTTTGGGGATTTAAAAAACGACTCTGTAGAGTTTTACAATATGTTGCTCCTATATCACACACCTTGAAAAAATTCCATTATTATTAGATTTTGGTGATGTGAAAAGTATAGTGTCAGTGTCATTTGATGATTGACGTGTTTTTTTGCGTTTTTAGGAGTGCTAAAATGGACTTTAGAATCTTAATGATCAGGGCAGGATAAGTGAAGTTTTCTGATCATGGACAGTATCCTTTCATCCATTATGCTTCTTCAGAGGAAGTTTTTGCATCCCTATCAGTTCCCAGTAAACAAGTTCTAAGTTTGGAGCTATTGATAAAATAATGTAACTATAGTATATAGTAATATAAGAAACATAAGTGGCAACTGCCGTATTTCGATTAACCTCATTCTAAGAAAATTTTAGCTGAATAATTGTAGTTATTGGCGCAGTTGTTAGTTCGAACAGATGCCCCTATCCGTATATTAACGATAAAATTCAGTTGACTAGACCACTATATGAACCCACGTTTTTCACTTGGCCGTTGCATCTTCTATGGTATTGGAGCTCATAGAAAACCTTATTGTAGGTGATTTTTTATTGATATTATTCGTCCGTAAATTTCGCCCAGACATTGTTCTATTGCATTTTATTATTAAATCTGAAATACATATTACCCGAAACTCGAGTATCTCGCAAAATTGTTTGAATATTTAAGTTTAATAACTTGCATTTTGATAGATAAGATCAATGTTGTCAGGTTTATATCTTCAAAGCATTGACGCATATTTCTTAAACTTTCAGCTCTCAGAAAAGAGAGAATAAGCAGATAGCATTCAAACGCTGCCAACGTTTATTTTTTTCGAAGAAGAACTTCTTGATTGGCCCTCAGGTATTAAAGAAACCATAATTGAAATGAAATTTATGTTTTACGAAACGCCGTTTTTATTTCTGGGTATAATAACGTTATGTTAAACACCCTACGGATCGCCTTTACCGCTTTCCCTCATTCTCACTTTCACTTCTCCGTAGAATCTGCTCGAAATGTCTCGAGAGTGGTCGACCTTTAGAGAACCAGACATAATGCTTGGTTGTTTCGAAGCACGTAATGCTTAACAGATTAAGAAGTATAAAGTTATTGGACGACAAAATGGATTTGCAGTGAATAGGTTTAAGTAGGTCTTAAACTTAAAGCAAATTTGGTTTACCAATTTATATGTTCTCATAAAAACAAGTGGCGTGACTAAATGAAAAATTACTTTACTCACGAGAATAAACTGATCAGTGTTTGAACCTGCATACCATCTTCCCCCACGAACGTGCTTTACTCGCTTGCCATTCTTACGATATTTTACAAAACTAAACCGGCTACTTTTGTTAACTATTTATTCACTTCCAAGGGTTGAGCATTTAAAATACCATCGTCAGGATGCTTAATAATTACATTAAAAATTTTACAACTGCTTCAAGGTGTGGAATTATTTTGAGCGGAACTTTAAAATACAACATTACGACACGTTATCCAATCGCCATTTGCTGTGGTGCCCATGAGCTCTTCTGAAGTTCTTCGCTCTCTTCTCACATGTCCTCGCTCCGTGATGGGTTCACTCTCACGTCGACTGAATGTTCCTCACCGGAAATGCACATTTGACTTCCGGAACAGGAAAATACTCCTATTTCACCCTTCTTTCTTTCCGGACTGGGCTTAATGCTCAATCATCCTCTATGTTTGGAATTGCTGCGCATTTACTCTTCTCTAAGGAATATATTTCACCGCACGTTACTTAAGTCGTGTTTCAAAGGAGAGGAGGTGAGGAGAAATCGCGTCTTGTTTTCAATCGCTTCTCGTTTATGGATGACTAAGTTTTGGTGCTCAAAGCCAAATACGTAGTCTCCCTTTCAGAACGGTTTCTGGAATTGCAGCTCCTATTTTCGAAAGTATGTTATTTTATTCAGAATGACTTCTAATTTCTTAGTTGCCACGTGAACTCCAAATTTGTGGTAAACCTCTGTGACTTGTAATTGTAAATTCATTTATATATGGGCATATTTTATCAAATGTAAAGACTCAAATTTTGTGTTAAATATAACATTAATTCCAACTTTAAAACACTTGGTGTTTTAAACAGTTAGGTATTGTAATATTATACGAAAATACCTGTAATATTGTACCTGAAGCTGGCTCAGTGAGCTGAAACGTACGTTGTACATTAAAGTTTTATTTTTCTGTGGAAAAGTGTTGTTTTTATTCTCAGTAAAATATATTTTCATAATTTAAAAACTTACGATCGTTGGATTTTTCTATAGCATTTTCTTCACCACGTGTTTTGATTTGTAAATGGAACTAGGATTAATGGTATATTTGTGATAGAAATATGTTAGCAAAATTATAAATTTGCGATGTTCAACGGTTCATTCATTTCAAGCATATTCTTTTTTTGAAAGTGAATGTTATATTATTATGGAGTTTGCTTCAAAAGTCACTTGTTCAGTGAAGAAGCAATTATTTTTGTGGTAATTCTCAATATTTTCCACTAATCTTTTTGTAACTATTTGCTATTATTTATGAAGTACGGAATAAGGAGATAAAAGTGGTCTGTGTTCCCAGCTCCCAGTGATTTTAAGTAAAATTTCATTTTTAGAAAAGCACACACGAGCTACTTCCTATTTCCCTCCAACAAGAGAAACTAATCATTCATTCTTTCTTTCTTTTTTGATGGCTTAGTTAAATCATGACAATCGTCTACGACAGCGGTCCTATGCGAGAAGCAATGACGTTAGTGCCGATGGCCGTGCTGACGATAATCTTCTCAAAAAACCCGACGACCCGAAGTCGTGTCGTTCGTTCATCCCTCACTCTTTATTGTTTACACTCCGTTCGAAAGTGAGCGCGTCTCTGGGCCGCCTATTGAAAAAAACCCAGGTGAGGGCGGCGGCATCCACGAGGGATATGTGTGTCGTGGAGAAAGGAGGCCGGTCGGTGTCCCTACGAGGCTCTTCGAAAGGGAAAGCCGGTTCCAATTGGCCACTGGGAGAGGGGAAAGGAAAGAGTCTTTGGAGTGGAGTGCGCGAGGAGAGAAGGGAGAGGGGGCGGGCGGATAGCCATGGGAGCAAGTGCAATGGCTCTACGGATAAAGCCGCAGTCCGGGACGTTTCCTAAGCGAGGAAATTTCTGTAAGCGACTTTTTGAAAGGAAATTCAACGTTTAGTCTTCACATGTCGCTTCAGGAAGAAGATTCCAAGAAAAAAAAGAAGAAAAGGACGACAAGTCGCCTCTCTCACAGACAGGTTCCCCGCTAGAAGCAGAGTGAAGAACTGAAAACGAAAGTTATAAAAGCTAGTCGTTGGCACCGAAACGCATTGCGTCTTTGCAGGTCTTGTGTGTAAACGCCACTGAGTTAAAGGCATTACGCAAGCAGCTGGTAGCTAGATAATTTTTTAAGTAAGTCGGAATTGAGTAAACAGCATTAGAACAAGTTTTCATCTCTCGCGAGGAATACCCGTCGTAATTTGCAGGACCCTAAGTGACGAAATATCCTCGAGTTCGATGCAGACATCCTATATAATCCACGGTCGAAAACATCCCCCTTACATTAGAGCAAGAAAAGAGTTCCTTCGATGAATACGATGTGTTAAGGGCACGTTATTATTGGCGACGAATTAAAGATGTGAGTTTCGTGACAGTGAACTCTCCGGTCGTTCAAGTCTCTCAGTCGTTATAATTTTAAACTCGTGGAGAATCCGTCGGTGTGTCATTGTACATAATAAAAACTCACCCTCACAGCTTCAGGAGCAGGTTCTTCTGGGATGGGTGAAGAGATTACAGCTGCCACAAAGCATGCCAGCGCCAGCAGCAAAGGAGCACGGATCCCAAAGAACCCCATATCCCTTACTCTTCGTTTGCCTCCTCTCCTCTTATATTCACGCTCAGTACACCTGAGAATGGAAATGAATTTGAAAACGATTGAGAAACATATTGGTTCAGGGGATGTCACATGAGAATGCAGGTCAAGATACTGTTTTCTCTTATTTACGAAACATTTGTAACACTTAATCATTTTATAACACGTAGCATCTGACGCTTGTTCAAAAAATAGAACCGTAATTATAATTCTGCTGATTAAACGAATGATTTGATGAGAACTCCTGCATACTTCTGTTTCTGGTAATTACTTATTTGGGTTATGCAAATCGAATAAATTTTGTAATAGTTTCTTGTCGTTCTTTCTCTGCGATATGATAATGAATCCTTTCCTTATACAAGGTATTTCCCTCAAATTTAATTTAAGACAGCACTCAATCAGACTTCGTGACAAAACTTTTCCTGATCGAATGATCGTATCAGCAGGTGTACGAGCATTAAGGCACTGACACAAATTATCGTGCTTTTGCGGAATTATCAGGGAGGTGGACCGGAAACAAACACACTGTATGCCGGAAACCGTACCATCCGAACAAATCCATCCAGTGTCACACCATACCAAGTTCACAACATTCACCCAGAATCACGCGGTTAACACTCCGTCACCAAATCTTTGTTGCACCACAAGAAATAATCCTCATCGCCAAGTGGAACCACTGAATACAGCAGTGTCTTGACGCACACGGGTTTCAATCCTGGTTGGACGCAGGCGTCTTATCTTTTTTCCGGTCGATCCTCAAAAGGCATTTTCCAACTCTTGATCTTTTTCCTTGGAGACACTGAATGATAACCCTGGTCTCAGCCTCTCCACCCATGACCTTGCAGGATAGCTAACACCC
>WURS02455894.1:0-13893 GCA_011762765.2 Rhinocypha anisoptera | reverse complement strand
AACTACCACCACCATCTCGGCGCCACGCCCCGGGCTGAACCGCTCCGAATACGGGCAGGTGGCTCGAGCACTATTTTTCTTCGTATCACATTTGTCTTTTATTTTCAACCCGCTCTTAACCGATTTCCTCACATTGTCGATATAATCCTCGAATATGAAGTCTAAATCGTTCGCTGGTTTCGTTTCGAGAGATGAAAGTTCGTGTCTTAAGGTGAACCGATATTCTCAATTCTCTCCTTGTCCATTCGTGACTTTTACCAGTGACCATATTCACCTTCATCTAGGATGTTCCCAGAGTTTTTCTGTCGTATATTCCCACAGTTTTTCTGGTGTAGCGTCTCCAAAAAGCAAAAACGTTCCCCATAACGTGAGCCCTGATTTAATTGATGTGAAGCAATTTTCACTTATTCGACCAATGAGGGATAAAATTAAACGGTTCACTGGACCGATTTCAGGGCTTCGTATTCTTAACAATAGATGGTTTTTCCACTGTCTCCTCTCAAATAATTTGTACGTTTCTGTAAATCTCACTCTATTTTTCTCGATCATCTGACAAATCTCAGTAACCAGTAGCGTTAGTGGTAAATTTCAGTTTTACTTGTTCCTACTTGTTCCTAACCCTGAAACAGTTTCCTTTGTTCCTACGGGTTTTTTTCATATTGCATGACCATCCAATCTGAGTTACCAATTCCAGGAAATGTCCATCTATACTCCAGGAGAGATTCGAACACTCAACTTTCAAGTTAACACACCGGCACGTCATCCCGTTTACGACAGCGATAGGCTTTTTCTTAAATCCTTAAATATCCGTCTCATATATGTTCATGGTTATTAGATATTCAAATTGAAATGTAACTGACAATAATATTCCACCCGATATCTTTAACCTTTCACGCAAGCTTTTCAGTTTAACGTTGTTTTCTCGCTTTGTAGGAATTACCTAATCAGCGGTGATATCCGTACATTCAACTCCTCCTTAAAGCCTCGAGAGACGCAAGACTTGTTATTGCTAGGGAAAATCTCCCAAATAATGAAGTTATAAAATCTACCAAATGTGTCTCTTTATGAATTAGGCAGTCATTCACACATTAAAAACATTCCTGACCTCCACTATGTTTACCAAGTTGAAGGACTAACTGTTCACAGTACAACTTTTTAAAAATATTTGCTCTGAAGGGCCAAATTGTGAATGTAATGGATTAATTGAGAAACCTGGAAGGTTTCTAAAAAAGAAGTGGATGTATTATGCCAAGAAAGTGCGAATATGATGACTTCTTACAATCGCATATTCGATGCTCCTTTCCATGATTTGGCAATAATGAAGGGATATTTGGCCAAACGAAGTGCTTGGCCACCCAATTCTTCATTATTCGTAAAATTCAGAGCACTCGCCAATTGATATTTGTATCCTCAAAAGTAAATTGTAGCTGAAAGAGATGTCTCCTCGACTGAATTATGGACATATAGAATGCACGGCAATTAATTTAAGCACTATCGCAAAGGACGACCTGTATCGAGACATTTAAAAATTCTAAATCATAGAATTCGGTATTTCCAGTACTAGGGATCAATTACGAGGGTCACATAGTTAATGTAAGTAAGTACGAGGGACATATAATTAATTTCTCTCACGTAATTACGTTTTAAGACATCTGTCCTAGAGGTTGGTAGATCCGCATCACACGTGCCGTCTATGCGTGGATTCAATCACGTGTCCCCGTGAGGGTAGTAGGTACAAGTTCCAGTTCTGTGCTGATTTTGTTGATGACTGTTTCCACGGATATCAATGTCACTCTACCGAAAGGACTCCGTGTGTGTGTGTGTCCACGGGGATGTCACGAGGGCGATCGCATTATGCCCTCAAGCACGCGCTTTGAACTCGTCTCACTCCCGGCGATTCGCCATGGCAGCTGTCTATCTGCTCTCGTGGGCCTTCGACCACTCCACAGTCGTGCGGTTGCTTGGGTTAATGACACGCCGCGACAAGAGGGGCAGCGCATGGGTACGGGGACGTCACGGCTCCTGTGTGGACGCGTGAACGATCTAAGATTCGTCCGATGAAGTTACTCGCAATATAGAAGCCTTCAGAAGTTTGGGTACATGTCTCTCATGTGAAAAATGCCGAGGAAGCTAAATAACTGTGTGGTATTCGTCGCAAGTCGCAGACTGGGTGTGTGGCAGAGGGATACACAAACAGACACGCACTAACTGCAATGCACGTTAAAGCAATTAATTTAATGTTTTTTCTTTTCGTCTCTCTCTCTCTCTCTCTCTTCTCATATTGCTCGTCGGTCGATCTCAGTTGTCTTTCTCTCGTGAAATGCCCTCGTAATTCTATCCACGCGGGTGCAATTACTTTAGCAGTTTGGAGTCTTCCTTCCGGATGGAGGTACGAAATTTCACTGTATTTATAGGATTTTCGCAAGCTATAATACGACAATTCACGTACTGTGTATTTCACACAAACATAAGAAGGGTAGAACTAAAATAAAGTGCTCTTCGCCAACAAATATCAGATTTTAAGCGCGTCTTCGGGTACTCGCGCGGCGAATCAGCGTTCCCTCGGAAGAATATGGAATCATGCATCAAATTGACAACTTGAATACCATGTAACTCGAATAATTCCCCAACTGCTAATTATAGTATAAACCCAATTATAATATAATAATGATCGCAGCCGATTTTTTCGAAAAACAACCCGATTATCATCCAGTTATTCCGTGAAAGACAAAATGGCAGTTTTAATAGATTTCATTGTGCTCGTCATTATCCTTAATTCTGAAGATATAAAATTAATTGTTATAAAAAAACTTTCAGCTTTTCATTTAATGAATCCGTTTTCTCATGGTCGGTACTGGATTCGCTCCATTTTACATGGATTAACTTAGAATAAGTATAAATGTTTCCTTCCGCGTGCTTCTCTTTAACAGATTGCAACAAAATTTCCTCGCGAGTCCATTAAAAATACTTTTAGTGCAATTCTTCCATTTTCTTCCAAATGTTTCTTTATTCACGTAAATTACCACTTAATGCTTTCAGTATTTTCTGCTTCGCTACGTAAGCATTATCCTCCACTTTCCCCTTATAATTAGTTATCATCAGTTATCAATCACGTGTAACGCATATTCTTTTGTTTACCGGTTATTCTTCTTACTCTCATGAACAATTTGACCCTCTACAGTTATAGTATAAGTTAACTTACAGTGATATTTATTTTCATGCAAAGGCGTCACCTCTTTCACATCTGAATTTCACTCTAATTGCAGTTTTTTCTCCATTTCAGCTCAATACTATTTTCTAAGTAAAGTCTACTTCCCGCGATTAAATATAAGAATAGCTAAGTATTGGTATAAATTCCGATGGTAATACCAACTACTCCACTATAGATCATTCGGCCAGACAAAGATGTGTATAATGGAGATGTAGTGAAAGGAATTGGGGAAATTACAGCGCTTAAGCCTCGGCGTATATCCAATAAATGGCTGTCGGAAACAGCAGCTGGTAAATACCTTTTGGTTCATGATGACTAATGCTGCGCGATTTTATAGGGATGAAATCATGATTTCATAACGTCCATTGTCTTGCCTCACGACCAATACCGATGCCGCCTGGAGGAGCCTTGCTTTTCGTGGCACGTTCCTCATATAAAATCTCCATGCGGATGGTCCCTTCGGGTTCCTTGAACTTTCCTATTCGATTTACGTCAAGGGCTGTTCTTGGAAAGACCCCAGGAGGACAGGAAAAAGAAAGAGGGAGAGATACAGAACGTCAGTGATGTGCACTTGATGGAAGGTGGAAAATTTAGGAGGATGAATGGAGATCAACGATATTGGTGCCTTTTCAGTGCTAAGCATTTTCTCCAACAGGACCTCACGTTACACTCAGCGGTATGATGCATTTAAATATCCCCAGCGTGCACGTTTTAGGACTTTAAATCCTACCGTACCGTGTTATACATGTATATGCATCCGTAGCGCTGAGGGCACCACCGTACCCACCCGCATATGTGCATGAGTAGCGCAACAGACACTGATACGATCAAAGGCATATATGCGCTCGTAGCACTGAAAGGATTAAAAAATGAGGTTACTTGAGACTAGGGACACGAAATCACGTATCATTACGGTCATGAAGGCAATGGAAAAAAAGTCGAGTCAGATATCATTAGGTTGACCTCACATCGTATCATAACAATCAAACTCATTACGAAAAACTCATGTATTTATCCTCGATACTTGAACGCGAAACCATAACAGCGAAATTTCGATCTCCATCTTTTACACATATCCACTCCGTCCGTAGATATTCATTTTTGTATTCATCATTTTCAAATCAAAAGAATTCATGGACTTAATTTTTACTTTTAACTTATTTTTATTTTGATTATTTATCATATCAATTTTAAGTTTAATTAATTAATGTTTTTATTAATCGGAATCGATTTCTTCTTTGGTTAAATCATGATTTAATTTTTTTTAATTCCGACAATTTAGCGTCAAAATGTTTGGCAAAACGTTTGACTAAAAACGAACGACACCATCCGGGTTAACCTAGTGGGTGTCGCGTTCACCGGATATTCCAAATGTCTCGGGTTCGATTCCGCCTCGTGTATGAGAGCAGTGTTCGTCTAACTTTGGATTTTTCTTCGCTTTGGGGAGGCGTTTAATGACCATAGCCGTCGAAGCACCCCATAATCTAAAATATAACTACGAGTAACTGCCCGAAACCAGCCCCAAACACTAGAAATAAAACTTTGCGTTTCACACGAAAGTTTTATTTCTGTTGTTATCAACATGGATTTCCACAAAGTCTCGGCCTTAACCACTTCTTGACCCAAACACTAACCAATCAATCGTCCGGTCTCGTGGTTTATGCTCTTATCAGGCAAAAGAAAGTTCGAGAGCTCGATTTCAACTTGAAAATGGATTTTGAATGGTTATGGCGTAGCTAATTGAGCGTTAAGGTAGCTTTGTCATGTAATATCAACCGTTGAAACCGCTCAAATATACTAATTACGACTATTAAATTACTAATCAGGCGTTATTAGCATTAGTAGCATGCTTGCATATAAACAGCTACGTGGTAAACTGATGACGGTTTTAGCGTAGGGTCCAATAAATTGCGCGGTCATAAATAAAACATTTGGGACCGATTGCTACACGTGGTAATTATGAAATGTGACAAGGTTCACTTATCAATAGTCAGGTGTGGTGTGGATGGCAATGAGCAATCGCAATGCCACCTGCGATCGGAGAGCGATTCAAATATCGACTTTTTCAAGTAAACATTTTCCCACATTCAGCCAGTTAATTACATATTTCAATTTCTACATGGTGGAAATCTGCCAGCAGCACCTGCAGGCTGTTTATCTTCACGCAGAAATACGGGGGATGTTGTGACAGTCATTTGTGACGCAATACGGATGAGTGCTACAGAAAGCGTCACTCTTGCACTCAATTCAGACATTTCTAAAATCATCAAAATTGAGCAGAGTACGACATTATATCATGTGAGTAAATGAGATCACAGAAATATCAGAACTACGTGCATACGGGGTTCAAACACTCGCTCAAGTTGCCTAAGAAAAAACGGAGAATGCAACGCTGGTCTCTTGTGACATCAGAGTTCCTTTTTCCAAGGTCAGAGTTTAACTGTTTTTTTGTCCGTTTTGTGCATTTAAAACCCCCATTCAATCAAAATAACTGAAGGGGAGTGCTAATGACAATATCTTGCTTAAAAATAATGATAAAAATTGTTAACGAGCGTTTCGCACATTTTTTGGCCTGTGAAAGATAAGAGATTCTAGGGGTTTAATCCCGAATTGTTTCGATTCAAAACGGATCATCTATGCTTTGGAAAGCGAACCCCAACTTCATCACTGCATACTTTTGAATTTGACCGTTACGGTTGAATGAGAGCCAACGAGATAATGACTATTAAAAATGTGCAATTTTCCAAAAAATAATCTTTATTATTACCCGGGTTTTGATGTTACTACATCATCATCATCAGGCCTGATACTTCATTGTTTGTTAGATCCAACGAGAATATTGAAGTTATCATGAAATTAATTTTACAACACAATCCGTTCACATTTACGTTCCTTGGATGAGCCACTACATGATTCAGTTGCTAGCAAAAATCTCTCGGAAAGGGAAAAGAATCTGGGACATGAGAATCTCATGTATTCCCCACTTCCCATCTTCCGAAACGGTAAAAACGTATTCAGTCTCAGCAAAAGGTAAACGAGAAATGTTAAGAGATATAATGCGCTCCGATGGAAAACATTATGGACATAATTACTGAAGGTGGCGCTGCCAAAAGTAACTTTCATCGCTTACTTTGGCCCTGCGGAAGGAGAGAGCGGGCGAGGCTGCGTTTTTAGCGTTTTTGGAGATGGTTTTGTCTTTAGAAATCCTCTGGCGACGGAGAAGGAGGACTTCCGCCTCTCATATCTTTCTCTTTCATTGTGGACTACGAAATAAAATTCTCAGTACACTTTATTGAGGGTATTGGTCAGAAATAAAATGCCGCTATACTCTCGTGGCGATGTAAAAGATATATTTATATAAAATCTTCAAAGGATAGATAATTAATGTGTTTAGAACTTGATAACCAGGAGAAATGACTGATTGAAATCTAGAAGCAGGGTCTGAAGCGGACTTCATATAAAATAT
Source organism: Rhinocypha anisoptera (assembly GCA_011762765.2). Classification (NCBI taxonomy): domain Eukaryota; kingdom Metazoa; phylum Arthropoda; class Insecta; order Odonata; family Chlorocyphidae; genus Rhinocypha; species Rhinocypha anisoptera. The sequence goes on along the minus strand of WURS02455894.1, from coordinate 7,216 downwards.
TCCTTCCTAAAATATTCATATAATATATTCAGCACATTCCTTTGAAGGGATGTGCTAAAAGATAGTTTAGCTATGGAAGGTTTTTCTAATAATAAGGACTTGATTTTTACTAGGGAAAACCGAAAAAATAGGAGAGAGGGGCGTACTATCCCAATAACCTCCCCTGCGATCGGCCAGGATAAATATATTTTCTGTCTTGTCTCGAGGAATCACAATTAAATGGACGATTTGATTCCTGGAAATTTCATTCGTAGATATGTGCTCCAACCGAATTGTTTAGCAAGATACAAAAGTAAACACTTCAAATTTAATACGTAAAAGATAAAATGGCTGATATTATATGGAATATGTTATTACTGTAGATTAAGTTCTGAATTATTTCAAGCCATTTTATTTTATGAAAAGCAGTCATCCGGTATAATGAGCTAAACTTTATGAACCACGGTTTTCAACCATATACCTCATACTAATTATCGACTTGAAAATTCAAAACCCCCCGAAAATCACGGTTGACAGCCATGGATATGATTTGTTGGGGTAAACTTTCACAAGTATCGGAGTGTAGTTTGTAAAATGGGAATAAAATCTTACTTTAGCAGTTAATTCTACTGATATTGATGAGCATGTGAATTATGAGAGGAGAAAATGAATCCTAGAACCGGTTGCGGTATCAATCTATCAGTACGTTCTCTTGTCACTGGTCAGAATAAGATTTGTGCAATAAAATTTAATTTATGCCCTCTATTCCAAAAATCGAAAAACAGGATTACCATGCTTGGAACATAAAGCATAATATTAATATCTTCAGAAGATACAGAGTTTTTAACTGTGTAACTGTTTGTTTCATTTTATAGTAAATTGAGCGACTAATAATTGTATTTTGCCCAGTTCCCCAACATATATTTTTCGAGTTGAGTCCCTAAAACTTCTTGTGTGGCTGAATCACATGTATTCCTTTTCCGGCGTTGAAGTCGTTTGTCGTCTTTAGCCACCCGTATGGTTACCCCTCCAATGAACTACGACTCCCTCTCCTTTCATCCATGCCAAGATTTCTATCTTGGGCAGGTCCTTCTCATCTCTCCACGTCTAACTCAACCTCATCATGCTGCCACATGCGGGACCATCATTTTTTTCTTCATCTATACAGCCTTCCCTTCCGCATCTGCTTCGGGATCCTCTTTTCCGACATTCGCACCATATGTCCCAAGCTACTCAGTTCCTGAGATTTCATGATTCTTACGATGACATTGTGAATGGATCAGCTCCCAAAGTTTTCCACTTCTGCGGATTCTCCAAGGAACGTCTTCCTAGATCGGGCCGTAAATTCCCGGGGGGATACGTCTCTCGAGATAAGTGTTTTCCTCCTACATAGTCCGTTTCACAACAAAATAACACCAAAGGTCTCACTGGTGTTAGTCAACTTTTCCTACCTAATCTTCTCCCACCTCATCATCACCTTTTTCCTATACATAATCCTTGCCCGTCCAAATGTTCGAACTTATCCTTGTATGTCTTCTTTTTGTTTGTGTCTCTGCCTTTATTATCTAAGCAATCTTATATATTTTTGTGAGAGGACAAAATAATGCATGATATCCCGTTTTGTTGAATATGTGGCACATAAAACACAGAAAACACCTAGAAAATAAAAGTTAAAAGCGGAATATTTCGGTGAAACAACTACCTTCGTCCCTAAACCAAAAAAAGAAGAACAGGCATGCGGAAACTTTCGTACGTTCGGCTTGATATAATAAAGAATGGCGAAGAAAGCTGAAGAGTATTTAGGTGATAACTAGTTTTTATTTTGAGAAGGTATAGGAACAAGGGAAGCAATCTTTACACGTAGGTTCATCTAGGAGAAGAGGTTGAAGAAAGGTCGACCTATTGTTTTTGCATTTGCGAAATTGGAAAAAGTTTTTGACGTCGACTCATGCAACCAATCCTAAAGTTACCATACCAACATCATGCTACCAATCCTAACGTACAGCGGAATGGATTAAAATGGCAGAAGTTTATACATGCTGTGCACAGAGAGCAGGTAGCAGTGATGAGATGTGGCGAAAGAAGAGAAGAGCGTGGATAAAGAAAGAAGTAAGACAGTGTTGCCCACTATCGTCGCTTATCTTACATCTTTAATCTTCTACTTTACTTCACCGATTGCCTTCATCAAAAAGGTAATGAATGAGTTCAAGAAGAAGATAAAAGGGAGTGAAAGAGCACGAGAATAAGGGATTAGTATGCTACGATTTGCATTTGACATTCTGGTAGAGAAAGAAGAAGATCTGACAAGGGAATTGGCCTGCAAGAAAAGGGGAATGAACAAATGCAACTTAAGGATAACAATAATAAAACGAAAGTAATGATCTGCAACCGGAATAGGAGAAAGAGTCTGATCAACACATGAAAGGAAGCAATTGAGCAGACGCTAGTATTTTTATACCTAGGAATCAAGCTCACCAATAGTGGAAGAGGCAAGGAGATAATATGTAGAATAGCCCAGGAAGAGAAGGCATTCTTTCAGATGAAGCTGGCTTTTGCCTGTTTTTTTTTTAAGTTTTCGCTCGACGAAATACACTGTGGGGGATGACACGAGTAAGCAGAGAAACAATTTCCATTTCAACATGCAAGATTTGAATGCGTCACCTCATCAAAAAACTTCTTGAGTTGTTACATCCTTACTAAAATCTATTCAAGCGTATTTTAACGACAGCGTACAGGTTGACCATATATTTAGTATTTTTTATTAGGTGGTGACAGTGTCCGTACCTCATTCCCATATAAAAGAATATTCTATAATTATGCCCAAACAATCTCTTCCTTATTTCCATGCTAACATTATCCTCACACGAAAACGTTCCACTTTAGTCGAACTTAGAAGCTAGAAGAGTCTATCAACAATGAAAACTTCTGACTAAACACAAAGCTGACAGTTTTTAGAATATTGTTCCTCCGATAAAGTATTAGTTATACATGTGGGATGCGTCGGCATCTAATATCATTCAGTACTTTCCAAATCAACTAACTAGCCCATTGTACAGGCATAACACCCAATCCCCAGGGGGGGCACGAATCCGCGACCTTTAGATAAGACTTCGAGCGTGCTACCCACAAGGCTGACCCTGTTTGTTCCTACAGGATCTTGTTTATTAACTCTATTTCTTTAAATGTAAAGCTAGAATAATTATGGAATATAGGGCCTAACATACGATAAATAACATATTTTCTAAACATTTTATCGCTACACCGTCCGGGTACTCGTATGACTAACATAATTATTTACCAGTTGATATATCATGTACAGCGAGTGTGTTTTGATCACATTAAGTAGTAATTGTTATTTTCATCAACGCTAAAATTTCGTTTGCTGCTTTATTTATTATCAATAATTAAAAAACAGCCAATACTGGCCTTACATTGATTTATAAACAAAAATAATATTTAAAAAACAGAAAAACAAAGAAAATTAAATTAAAAGTAAAACAAAGCAGGTTTAAAGAATAAATAAATTGATCCTAACATGATATAAATAAACAAATAACACATCAAGAAAACAATTAGAATAATAACTGTTATACACATCAATCAGAAATTAATCGAAGTATTGAAATCGAGCGATAATTGTCGATGAAGTTATGGGAGCCGGATATTAAGATCTGGGTGAAATTAGCCTTTTTTCATTTAGCTGGAAAAAATCCAGTCGAAAAACAGCGGTTCAAGATCGTCACAATGGGAACTTGAAGGGTGCCTGCGGTGCTCTTAAGGAAAAACGATCCGATTTCATCAGAACCTGCGATCTTATTCGAAGGGAAGGAGGAAAGGAGCTATAGGATTTCAGTGGGCGAGGTACTGACAGTAGATAAGGATTGGGAGCAAGTAGATGAAATTTGTGGTGGGTGTTGGAACTGAAAGGGCGAATGGAAATTTGACACGAAATATCCATGGAAGGCAGACGGTTTAGCATGGCCAAAGAAGGTTTTTGAGCCTAAACGTAGGGCGATGGAACTTCTATTGTACTTTCGTCTTGAGTCCATACGGGTTCAAAACCTTTTAGAGTTCACCTGTACATCGTTGGAAATCGCTTTTACGTTATTATACACGAAAAAACAGTGGCATTCATAAAGAACATTAAGATTGGTACATAAACCGAATTCAAGTGTGTAGGTATATTTTTTATTACATGCTAAGGTCCGTTATAAGAATTTAAATTGTCTTGATCGATGTAGAACTTATAAATAAGATGGTGTGAATCTCGGAAAAATCCTACATTTCAGCTCTAAATATACTAAGTGTACTCTATAAAGCCTGCTCACAGACGTTGAGAATCGAGAAGGATGTTTACACGTAAAATCAAAATGATAACAGTCGAGAAAGATTAGCTTCATACACGATGTCGACCAGCTGTTGAATATCATGTTTTCAGAAACGGATTTTTAAGACGCTGTTGTTGAGAATTAGAAGGAATAGAATAGAAAAGACAAATTGAAGTAAATGCAGTTTACCTCCTCCTGTTCAGCAATTATATACAAATAAGGGAATCCGAAAACGTTCGAAACTTTTTTTATAGTATCTAGATTTGATAAAAGTAGTTGTTCGTAATATATTTTGCCATTTTTGGACGACATTTAAGGCAAAACAAATTTTTATGTCCATTACATCGTAGTCGCTCATATGGAATTTTCTTGAAGTTCTTTCGGCAGCAAAAAACTCAGCTACCACGCCGTTACGAAAAATTCTTTTCTTCTGGAACTCGAGGTCTCAAGGGTTCTTTATTAAGCTTCCGTGATAAAGAGAGCCGGAGAGAAAACTTTTTCCTCCAATATATTTCTACGAGTCTTGTTTCCCTAGAAGAAGAACCCGTGACTGAAGGCCATTTCTTGAGTGCCTTGTGAAGTGAAGGTACGTCATTCGGAATATGAGGGAAATTCCGTCATGAGATTGTGAATGTTGCATCTCACCCCCATTCGCAGACGCGGTTACCAAGTACACCCTGAATTTGATGAGATATTTATGTGCGTAATGGAATGAAGGCAAGAAGGATGCTGAAGTCCATGACCTCCAAAGGTCAAGAGATTTAATTTGATAACGATTCTGAAGAAACATTTGAGGAGCAAGAGGTTTCGCGATTATGGGAGGACTTAAAGTAAAATCATCTCCTATTTTAAAATGCCGCAGATTTTAACGACATCAACCCAGAAAATACGACCTGACCTTGAGAAAAATTTCTCCGTTATGTCGGAGAAATGAATAATTAATGCAATGATTTCATTTGGGTTTCTGAATACGGCAATGAATGATAATCTTATTTTTGTTCCTTTGTTTTCCGAGCAAATGAAGCGTCCCACAGCCAGAGTGAATAAGGTTTTTTTAAAAAATCATATTGAAATAGGAACTGCGGTAGTCGTAAATCACTCAACTGCGCATCTTCATATCTTATACAATACACAAATTATGTGAATTATCTTTTCAGACGTAACTGTAATTCAAAGGAAGCTTGCTTGTTCAATATGCCACTATTGATCCATGATAAATGTCTGCGACTATTTTAACTGATACTGCATATCATGCAGAAAAAGACTTGTATAGATACACGACGACCTGCGTGTCAAAATTCCTAAGTATATTGGCGGTCTGGGGCCCATTTAGGGCAATGGTTAGCCAATTCAATATAAAATCCTATTAAACACCGCCAATGACTTGAAATATAGCCTACGATCCAAACGAGGGAGGGAATTAAGACAAAAGAGTACCAAAGGTCTTAAGTCCACGTCCTCCGTCCAGGCAAATCGCACACATATACTCGAGGCGTGACAATTTCCCTCGAGAAGAAACGAAAAGTCTCGACAAGGAAAGAACCGCACGAGGGTGGTGAGGGAAGGCGGAACCCATCGTGCAGGGTGCTGACTTCCCTCCCTTAGAATGATATTGAATGTTACATTAACAGTGCATGCATTTTCTCCTTGTTCTTTGAGAAGAAACCTGGTGACCCCAGTGGGATCTCCCGGGGATCCGGATCCAATAAAAAAAAACAAAACACCCCCCTCCGGATAGGATAACTCTCGGTTATGGATGCGCTTTTCATTTCACTCGGCGTCAACCCAATCAATACGGAGAAAGCCTCATCGAGATACTCGAGGGCTGAAGGTGGGAGGCAGTGACCGTCGCAAATGGATAGGTGGCGAAGGATTTTTTTATATGTTGGCAAGTCATTATTTTTTTCCACCGTATAAAGACTTCCGCGGCGAGATGATTTGGAGGAAGGTCTTCCGGGTAGAGAACCTCGTATCTATGTTTTCGGACGACAGTTTCACAGGAGTTGCACTCGGCGTCTTCGGGTCAATGAAGTGAAAAAAGTGAAATTCACTTCACTGACCTGAAGACGCCGACTGCAACGCCGGCGAAACTGTCGTCCGAGAAAATGGACAAACGCGGTGCACTACCCGGAAGCCATTCCATTGTTTTTTTCTTGTCCACTGCCTTGCTTGAGATGTAGCGATATGCCACACTGGAAGACCAAGTCTTTACTGAGAACTAAGGTGGCGAACCAAAGTCCAAAGTGGAGCGAGGATCTCGGGCGGCTATGAGGGCAATTCCATCAGGGAGTTTAGATTTCACGATCGAACGTGACAACTGAAAAATGATCTGACCGAGTCACAGATTGCAGACAAAGAAAGCGCCGTATCCATTGCAGTGGCCTCTGAACAATCCCTTTGGACAATGTAAAACATTTTCATGAGGATCATAAGTCCTCGCCGTAAACGTACTTAGTTTCCAACAAAGGTCGCACAAGTAATTGTGAATACCATATTGTTTTTTATTATAAAAGCGAGGTCGTGTTAGTCTACTGGGTGTAGCACGTGGCTACTGAACCTGGGACCAGGATTCAAGGCCCGGTGACGCCTCTGGTTACCTCCAGCTAAACTTAAATTGAGTTTCTGGATACCACAGCTTCTTGGGAAATCGCAAGTGGCACAGGTGAGCACTAGTTGAGCTCTATTCTCATCTATCAAACCGGCATTAGGGTTAAAGACTATGATTTGTTTATTGTAAAAACATCCTAAGCTTAATTATTACAGATTCAGGCTTGATATAGTGGAAGGAAGACATATTAAAAGAAGATGTGGCACTCTTCCACAAAAAATATTTATTACGTCGCGCGTTTCGACTCACTGAGCCATCATCAGGTTCAAGGGGTCTTGAACCTGATGATGGCTCAGCGAGT